>CAIGRF010353185.1:0-26545 GCA_903798235.1 Fraxinus ornus | reverse complement strand
CGAGCCCGGGCTTTGAGTTTCGGCTCAACTCGATTCATTGACATGGCTATGTTAATATATTTTTTACTTTGAAATCCCACTTATAAATAAGCTAAAATGTAAACTTTTGGTTCGAACAACTAGTTTTATATTGTGTTGTAATGTATTAAATTTAGGCCCCCGTTTGATCAACATTATTATCTCATTAAAATGAAAAATATGACCGTTATCCATCACATCAACATTTAGAGGGTGTTTGGTAGAGATTAAAATTGAAAAACTAGCCGTTATTGATGACTTTATTCGACGAGTAAGACCCAATAACGGCTATATTTTCAATTTTAATTAGAACCGAACACGCACTTAAATTCAAATTTTCTATCTCTTATGTGGGTCTCAATAACAACTATATTTTTCATTCTCATTTTACAATAATTTGGCTCAAACATGGGCTTAATAAGGGAAAATTGAAGTAGTGGCCTGTGGCTCCAAACATTTTTAAGTTTTTTGCTGACTTTACTTTAACTCTTAGTTTGTGCCATCAGTGATCCCAAATTTTAGAAAAATTAGCACCCAGGGTCTTTTGCATCCATGACCATTATTCAAGAAAATGTCTTTTGACTAGTGATGGCAAAAAAATCCCGCTCCACCTCGAATGGGGTTAAAAAAACCTTAGCTTAGCTTGGCGGGGCAAGGGGATCGCCACCCCGCCTCGGGTCACGACCTCACGGGGTGGGGTTGGATCCCCCGAACCGAATCCATGCCCGTGAAGTATAAAAAAAATAATTAACTACAAATTTAAAAAAAAATTAGTTAACTGAATTTTTTTGAAAAAAAAATTAAATAAACTGAGCAAACCTAGGCGAGGCAACGCGAAGCGCGGGCTGGATGGGGGAGTGGCGGGCACCCCCGCCTCACTGCCATCTCTACTTTTGAGTTTTGACCAAATCTTAAAAGGGTAAAATGGTAAATTCATCATTATTCCGCATGAAATAATTAAAACAAAAAGAAGTAAAAGGAATATGGAAGAACTGTTTATCTTCCTCAACCCACCGCATTCACCCCCAAATCAATCCTTATCCCCCTAACCCAATCCAACCCACTAAATCAAAACCAAATCAACCCGCCATCGTCACTGCCTTCTTCCACAACCACCAACACTCGTCGCCGCCGCCGGTTTCCATGGGCATTTCGTTGTGAAAACGTTTGCTGATCAGACGACGGCTTCTCATTTAATAGATTCCCACTTTCGACAATAAAAATCATCCCAAAACACTCCCCAAATCAGAGAGAGAAAGATTGCTAAGCCACATTAAGCTTCTCATCCGCCGCAAGACAGCCGCAATGGCTACCCTTGATGCCGGCCTCTATTCCTGTTAACCAAAAATTATATGTTAAAAAGTTAAAATCTATTTGCAATTTGAATTAATTATAATTTCCGGAAACCGAAACTTCTATTAATACTTTTTTTTTTCCTACTCAAATATTAAACTATTTGACTGGGTTGAGTTTGGTATGGAACGAGTTGGAACTGATTCTCGTTTGTCAAAAAATTTCCTTTCAATCTACTCTAATGTAGCACAAACATTTTTGAGCTGTCCAGTCCTCCTCCCTCCTTCCACTTTACAAAAGAAATATGAGTCATGTCGGGTTGATACTTGATATGATATCAAAAATGGGGTGAGGGGGAAATTAGTTATTTTCAATTTTTTCTTCCTTCATATTTATCTCTCGATTACTTAAGAATAGAGTAAAATAATATTTTCGCGTATACTATGTGAATAAAAATAGTCTAAATATAGTCTTTTATACAAAAATTATAGGTTTGAGACCAAAAAGAAAAAAAAAAAGGAAAAAAAAAAGGAAGTTCAGAATTTCAAATCTGATACACTTGTAATGATCTAAACAACTAAAAAGACAAAAATTATTATGTGGTCATAGAAGCATTAGAATTTCTAACTGAAGCGGGGCAGACGTGAATATCTTCAAATCCAAGTATTTCATCCTCAAACCCCATCCCCATAACCCCTTATCCCACCAGCCCTTCCAAACTCATGGTTCCATGTGTACTTTCTCTTACCACACCAACGCCATGTCCCACGTAACACAATCATAACCTCAAACAAAACAAACATAAACAAACAAACAATCCTACAAAAACCCAAAAAGAAACCCTAATCAAAGCACCCATCTTTTCCAATGGAAATTTGATTCACTGCCCCCATCTGTTTTCTTGCTTTTCCCGTACACTAACAAATATAGTACAAAAATGGACTCAAGGCTTCATGGTGTCCCTCTTTCCACTACACAAATGGCCCCAAAGGTCCCCGTTTCCAGTTCATTATCAGGTATTAGAGTTAGAGCTCCCCTTACTATGGATGATTCTGACTTTGAATATTCTGTTTCAGCCAAAAGTCATAAAAATAGTTCTGTCAGTAGTTATAGTAGTGGGAGTGAGAAGGAGTATGAGGGATTTGTGAGTGGTGAAGATGAGTTTGGAAGTGCATCTGAGAGGCATTTTGGGACTGACCCAGATGAGGAAGTTCTTGAAGAAACTCATTTTGTTAAGGAGTATGAGTTTTCAAGACCTGTTGTGAAGAGCCCAGGTGAAAAAATTGTTCAAAGGAGTAGTAATGTTGGTGATTATACTTTTTCCAGGCCTTTTGTGAAGAACCCGGATGGTGAAATTGTTCAAGGAAGTGATGATTTTAATGAATTTGCATTTAGTAGGCCTTTTGTGAAAATCCCAGATGAAGTCATTGAAGAAAGGAATCGTGTTAATGAATTTGATGATTATAGGCCTTTTGTGAAAAGCCCAGATGAAGAAATCATTGAAGAAAGGATTAGTGTTAACGAGTTTGATGATTATAACCCAACGCCGGTTGTGGATATTGGGATCTCATTGCTGCCAAAAATGGTCATGCCAATTGCCCTGGTATCTGGAGACAGTGACGATGATTCTCCACGCAGTGAGGCAATGGAAGATGATGTTTTTTCTGCTGTTATTAGAGTCCCAAGCGCTGAAATGCTGCAGAGAGTGGACAGTGCCCCAAAAGTTAGAATCTTAGAGGTAGAAGAAGAGGAAGCTGATGAGTCAAAGTCTCACCATGTGGTAGAACCTGAGTTTGTCGAGGACTTGGCTCCTATAAACATTTTGAATGGTGTTTCAAGTTCTAAATATGAAGAGGAAGGCGATGAGTCACAATCTCACCGTGTGCTAGAACCTGAGTTTGTCAAGGACTTGGATTCGAACAACATTTTAAATGGTGTTTCAAGTTCTAAATATGAGGGCGATGAGTCACAACCTCACGTAGCAGTAAAACCTGAGTTTGTCGAGGTCTCGGCTTCCAACAACATTTTAAATGGTTTTTTGAGTTCTAAAGATGAAGGATGTAGCTTTTGGGAGGACATTGTTCATAAGGGTGCCGATACTATTGAAGAAGGAAAAAGCAAGTCTTTGATGGAGTGTAAAGAGTGCGATTCTTCGAAAGAATCGTCCAATGAAGATGCGACACAGTTAAATGAAGAAATTTATTTAACTGATGAGATAGCTGACAAGAAAAAGTGTGTGAATTCGGATCATAGTAGAATGTCCAACGATCTTATGAGTCGTGTAAATGAGGAAACGAAAGATGTTGAGTTGTTGAGAACTAATGCTTCTCTTACCTTGGAAGTAGAACAGGTTCTTCCTCATGAAACAATGAGTTTGCAGGACATGGACGAGGTTGTTTCCTTGGATGATGAGAGCTGTAGAAATAGTAATATTGGCGATGCGGAAAATGTTGTCCTCACCCAAAGTGATGCTATTGAAAGTAGATGCGAAGAAAACATTAATTGGACCATGGCATCTAACGACTATATCACTCCCAGAAAAAATGAATCAGTTAATGATGCAGCTGTGATCGATGAACTGCAGGCAGCTAGGGAGCTAGTATCTTCCATTCCTGGCCATTCAGTTTATTTTAGTCGAGATGTTGCGATAGATGATGAATCAATTGTTTCAGATAGTCCTGCTACACATGTGTCCCTCAGTTCCAGTTTAGAGCTACAGATGAATTATGAAGGGGACAATGGCGCAATTGAGTTTCTAGGGGAGGTTGACAATTCACTTTTGCATGATGAAAATAAACGAGCTGTAGTCATAGAACATAGATTACCTTCTACTTCATATGCTGGTGGACAGAGTTCCAGAGATCATTCACAGGAGATTGAGCGCCAGGTCATGACGGACTCAGATGAAGAGGTAAACTCTGATAGAGAAATTGATGGGAGACAAGTTCTTGATTCTGCTGCACTGGGTGCACTTTTGAAGGCAGTCAAAAATGCTGCATCAGACAGTGGCAGCATAAATTTCTCGTCTGTTGATGGAACTGAAGTTTTCTCTCTGGAGCGTCCTGCTAATCTAGAGGACTTTACATTGGATTCTATGAGAAATAATAATCGACTGAGCAATCACAGTTTTTTCAGGCGTTCTGAGGCCACAATGGGAAGTGAGTCAGAGGAATCTTTAAGTGGAGAAGAGAAGGAAAAGATTGAGAAACTACAGCAGATTAGAGTGAGATATTTGCGACTTGTCCATAGATTGGGTAGGTCTACTGATGATCCCGTCGTCGCACAGGTTTTATATCAGCTAGCGCTTGCTGCAGGAAGGCCTTCTGCTCTAGGATTCAATCTTGAATGCGCTAAAGCAACTGCTGTGGAGCTTGAAGAACAGATTGAGAATTATCTGAGTTTTTCTTTGAACATCCTGGTTATTGGTAAAACTGGAGTTGGTAAGAGTGCAACCATAAATTCCATTTTTGGAGAGAAGAAAGTGTTGATTGATGCATTTGAGCCTGTGACGACTGATGTGAAAGAAATTATAGGCTCATTAAATGGAGTTCAAATCCGCATCTTGGACACCCCTGGTCTTAGAACTTCTTTCACAGAGCAATCTATCAACCGGAGCATTTTATTGTCGATTAAGAAATTCATGAGGAAATGCCCACCAGATATCGTCCTCTACGTTGACCGTGTAGATGCCCAAACCAGAGATCTTACTGATTTGCCCATATTGAAGTCTGTCACTACATATCTCGGCTCATCAATATGGCATAATGTCATTATTGCTCTGACACATGCAGCTTCAACTCTTCCAGATGGACCCTCTGGGTATCCCTTAAGTTACGATGTATTTGTTGCTCAACAATCACGGGTTGTTCAACAACTTATTAATCATTCTGCTGGTGATATGCATGTGATGAAGCCAGTTGCTTTTGTTGAAAATCACCTTTCTGTCGAAAAGAACAAAGATGGAGAAACAATGCTCCCCAACGGAGAAATTTGGAGGTCACAGCTTCTACTTTTATGTTACTCTATGAAGATTTTATCAGAAGTAAATTCTGTGATAAAGAATCAAGATCCTTTGGATCGTACAAACCTATTTGGTTTTCGGATCCGTTCTCCATCTCTGCCCTACTTTTTGTCTTCATTACTGCAATCCAGTGTTCATCCAAAACTCTCAAATGGTGGTGAGAATGATTCAGACATAGAGCTGGAGTATTCATCTGATTCTGACAAAGATGATGATTATGATCAACTCCTTCCATTCAAGCCATTGAATAAATCTCAGTTTGCAGAGTTAAACCGGGAGCAGAGGAAATCATACTTTGAAGAGTATGATTACCGCGTGAAACTACTTCAGAAGAAACAGTGGAGAGAAGAAATAAAACGGTTGAGGGACGTGAAGAAGAAAGGAAAAGACAGTTTACTTGATAATGTTTTCATGGATGAAGATGTCAACGACGAAGCTGGAACTGCGGCAGCTGTAGCAGTTCCCTTACCAGATTTGGTACTTCCCCCTTCTTTCGATGGAGACAACCCGTCTTTTAGATACCGGTTCCTAGAATCCTCGTCCCATCTTCTTGCAAGGCCAGTTTTCGACTCCCAAGGGTGGGACCATGATTGTGGATATGATGGTATGATCATTGAAGATAAGATTGCCATCGCCAGTCGATTTCCATCAGTAATTTCTGTTCAGCTAGCAAAGGATAAGAAAGAGTTCAATATGCACTTAAATTCATCAGTTTCAGCAAAGCATGGAGACAAGGGTTCAACCATGGCAGGGCTTGAAATCCAAACTCTTGGTAAGCAATTTGCCTGCACATTGAAGGGTGATACAAAAATCCAACCGTGTAAGATGAATAAAACTTCAGCCGGAGTATCTATCACATTTCTCGGTGAAAATGTCGTGCCTGGACTCAAAGTTGAGGACAAGATTGCAGTCGGAAAACAGTTACTTTTTGTGGGAAATGTCGGTGCCATTCAATCTCGAGGTGATGCAGCATATGGAGCCAACTTGGAGATGCATTTCAGGGAAAAGGACTATCCCATTGGCAATGATCAAAGCTCAATAGGTCTTTCTCTAATCAGATGGAGAGGTGATCTCATCTGGGGATGCAACCTGCAATCTCAGATCTGTATGTGTCGGGATTCGAAGTTGAATATTCGGGCCCGGCTGGACAACAAGCTGAGTGGACAGATCTCTGTTAGGATTAGCAGTTCAGAACAACTTCAAGTTGCTGTTCTCTGTCTCCTTCCAATTGCCAAAGCCATATTCGGGAAGGTCTTTTCACGGTCCATTGAAAATTACTCTGCGTAAAGCACGTTAGGCTGTACTTGAAAAGCTACTGTTTTTCTGAAAGTATGTAGAAGTTGAACATAAGCAAGACCAGTCTGTTTCCTTCTTTTCCTTGAAATGTAATACAATGGGAACTTTCATGAAAAACGTCAATTCATAGTAGTGAATATCTGCTGTATCTCTTTGATTATGAATCATACTGCTTGATATTGTATTGTGACTTCTCTTTTCCTCAGGGCTCAGGTTCAACTTGGTTTGAAATGACATTAGGCTCCACTAGATAATTAAGACATGAACTCAAGTTTCAAGCCCTCAACGAACCTAATCTGTTGACAAACAGATGAATGATTCTGTACCGAAAGAGGGAATAAGTTTTACATCCCAGTTCTTGGTTCTAGTAAATCCAGTCGATCAGGCAACTTTTAGTACCGGTTACATATTAATGCATGCGACAAAAACAGCTAGCTCTCTCTACCAGCAAATTGAGAACAGAGCTATAGTGAACCATTGTGAGCTGGGAAGTCTAGTAACCAAAACAAAGATGCTCAAATTTTGATTTGGATTCAGATCATTATTCATCAAAACAGATAGTCTGGCACTTTCTAAAACGATAAATTGTAAAAATAAGCTGATTTACAACACGAGATAAAGAGGTAAAAACCTAATCATTTGATTATGCCGCATGGCTAAGCAATGGATTATAATAATAAAGTTACAAATAGTAGAGAAGTAGAGAATTCCGGAATCATTCATCAGAGTGAGTGTAGCTCGGCACCAGAATCCTGTAGGGTTTGTTGCATCAAATCCGACCCCTCTTCGTCCTGGCCTTGTATTTGTATATCCTGCAGTATGCAATGTAAATGTTAATTATAGTTGCACCTCAAGTAACAAGATTAACAGCAAATAATGTTAAAAACCTTTATAAATTCTAATGATAGACAATGAGTTGGAGTAATAATGAAATACAATCACTAGAGCCCATTTTATTCTGCCCACACCTACAGCTGTGGGTAGGGTTAAGCATATCGACAACTACGACGCCTGAAACTACGACGCCTGAAAGCACTGATGAATTGTTTTGTTAGTCGGATTGCACAATGCTGAATAGTATTAAATAAAAAAAGTTAAGATCGTATTCATTATAATTTCCAGTTCTGTATAACACTGTACCAAACATGCTCTGAGTGATATTAATGAGAATTATACACTTCGCCCATCAGACTACAATCTGTTAAAATTTGAGGCCGTCACTGGAAAAACAGAGCTGTTAGAGCTAAATACAGAGATACAATGACAATCAAGTCTAAACATGTTTTCGAGCAAAAGTGGAAAATTTGTCTTCATGACAGAAAGAGATTGAGCTGAAAATTGGTACAGGACACCATTTAAATTTAGTTTTCAACCTAACTATTTATGTACGTTTTTTACGCAGTATTGGGCAGGAATGAATAATATAGTTACAGGTTCTAACTTCTTTTTCTTCTTAATACTATCCAGTGCCTCCTTACCAAACAAGCATATTCTGTACAAATGTAGAAATGATACTGTAATGGGATTCTAGTTTCTTTTTCTTTCTTAATACTATCGAGTGCCTCCTTACCAATCATGCATATTCTGTACAAGGGTAGAAATGGTACTGAAAAGAACATTGCAGAACATATTCACTCTTAGAGATAGTCATCTAGTCGAGCTCAAAACCCTAAGAAATGGCACAGGTATAGAGGCAAACTTCATTGAACACTTTGGTATCCCACATTTATTCAGAAGTAAAAGGCCGAAATGATCAATACCTGTGTTTGTAATAGCTGATTTGTTTGTTGATCTTGTGGCAATGGATAGGCCTGTGGTTGAGACAACCGATAATAGGGCTCTTTGAGATCAAGTTTTCCGGATGACGTCTGGAGAATTCCTCCTTGCTCAGCACCAGGGCCCCACATTTTAGCTATTCAGATAAATGACTAGTTGGTTAATAAAGGAAACCAAGCAGGGAAGCAAAAAGGAGCGAACTGAAAGAAAAATCAGGGATTTGTCGTGTGAACAGTACAAGTGCGATAAAAACCGACCTGACAAAGTAAGGTAAAGGGTGTAACTCTGAGCTTTATGGGAAACCATATGGAGTCGACCAACTATTTCTTGTCCAGGCATCACATAAATTGGTTGTGCGAGAACGCAACGCAGCTGGTACCAGTGTGTTGTAGGCGCACCAGGAGCAGTGGTAAGCCACCGTTGCACAGTGCTGTTGGATGAATAAAATTAATTATAACTAAGGCAAGTGGTAATCACACGATTCGTGGAGGGAAAACAGTGAGAAGTGTAAACACATACAGCATCAAACAATTACCTCCCATTAAACAATACATCAAACCAACAAGCCAAACCATGGACTCTGGTGCCCACAGAAGATACAAATTTCAATGGGATGTCAATTTCATACAAATCTTCTTCCTGAAAAAGGAAAATTTGATGAATATAATATAAATTACATTAGCCTTAACAGGTTGAGAAGCTTACTGCATGAATATAGTAACTTATAATTGTTGACCAAATTGTATAGGTTTTCAAAAAGGACTAATTTTAAAACTCCACAAAAAGATGAGAGAATCTAAGGATGGTGCCTGACCTTTCTCCAGCAGTACTCAAGAGTTAACATACAATTGGAATGAAGTTTAGAAGAATGTGAAAATCTTGCTGTAAACTTTCAAGTTTCAAGTTGCATGTATAAGCACCAGATATATAACTAAAGTAAAAACATTAACCTTTGTAGAAGTAAAGTCTATCACATGGGAAATTGCAGGAGCCACCAATAGCCTAGGATCAAAAGCATCCACCACTGGCTGCAAGGTGCATAGAAGACGAAATAGATCATGCGAGGCAGCATACCATAATATCGAGTATATTAAACAATGGCATTGTGATACAAATAGAATTTCTTATTGATGGATCCGTATATTTCATGTTCTAGTTCAAGTGCATCTCAAATTCATGATGATAAATGGTCATCAAAGAAACATTATTCTTTTCCATAAATGTACTATTTTCAGAGACTTGATAATATTAGATACATCGCTATAATTCTTACAGTTAATATTTAAAAATTAAAACTATTGCTAGCAATGATCTGGACTTGTACAGTTAAGATGGATTTCAACCTATATCCTACTACTTCAGCTGTCATATTTATGAGCCATATCTGCCCAATGTAGTTTTAAGAAAAAAAATGGCATCATGTCAATGTTTTTCCACAAACAATGTGCTTAACATGGAAAGTACACAATCACCAACTCTTTAAAAATAATTTACAACTTTAGACTTTATTCTCATATCAAAATAGTATTTTACAAAGTTCTCACAAATCACAATATTAAATTGAGGATAACAAAGCCAATTTTCCTGAAAGATAAACATTAGAAAATTTTAATGTTGGAAGAATGTGCTACAGATGACATCTGTCCGTGCATCTCCTTTTTATGGTTTCATGAATGATTGGTGGCCAGACTAGTTGACAAAGGCATTTTAAATCAAAAAGGCAAAGCCAAATAACTACACATCCAATTAGAACCAGTTATGCAAGAGGGGCTTTCTGAAGAACCAACTCTTAGCCCTTGTTTGAGCCCCGTTTTTTGGGATAAATAGATTTTGTAATAGTGAATTTTTGAAAAATGTGTGACTATAAAGTGGGAAAAAAAAAGAAGATTAGGATTTAAGTGTAAAATTATTTTATGGGAGAATATGTGATTGAAAATGCATTTGAAGAAAAATGAGTTCGAAAAATGGGGCTCAAACAGGGCTTAATGTTTATAGCAAAAATTACTTGAGAAGTTCATCGTAAGTCGTAACTCGTGGTCTAGATGAAACAATATTTTAAAGAATGATAAATGCAGAATATATAAGCAATGTCTTTGAAACCAAAATGTGCAACTTTGTAGAGACCTACAGTATCTATAGGTAAACGAGGCAATAAGCACACACAAGCAATTAGCATTGCCATCAGAAAACTACAAATACATTTGAGATGTAGATAAGATAGACCTGTGAAAAGTATCCTTGGAATGCAGTACTTTGCAAAGGAGCCAGATTAACACCGTAATAATTTTGTTGCTGCCAAAACTTGTAACAGAAAAATCCCGGTTCGGTAGGAAGTTGGAGATTGATTTGTTAGTATATTAAAATTAATATTTAACTAATTACTAAATACCCGAGTTTTGAAACTTTGAAACTTAATGCTTGATTATTGATTTTGTCATAGTAAATGCTTGATCCATGATTTTTTTTCCTTTTAACAAATCATTCTGGCCCCCCTCTCCATCCGTCCCTAAGTCGGGAAATTGATACTTTTTGCTGGAAACGCTGGTGCCGTTCAATCTCGAGGTGATGCAGCCCATGGAGCCAACTTGGAGGTGCGTTTAAGGGAAAAGGACTATCCTATTGGTAAGGATCAAATCTCATTAGGTCTTTCAGTAATGAGCTGCAATCTCAGTTCTTTATTGGTCAGGATTCGAATTTGAATGTTCGGGCGGACTGAACAAGCAGCTGAGTGTACATATCTCTGTTAGGGAAGCAGTTCAGAACAACTTCAAATTACTGTCCCGTCTCCTTCCAATTGTCAAAGCCATACACGGGAACGTCTTCTCACAGTCCACTGAAAATTACTCTTACGTAAAGCATGTTTGGCTGTACTAACAAAATTAAAATCCATCTTTTTTTACCTGGAAGTATGTAGAATTCGAACATAAACAAAGCCACAATCTGTTTGTTTCTTTGTAGCAGTGAATTATCCGTCTGAAGCTTTTTTACGAGTCTACAGCTTGAGATTTTATTCTAATGTTTCTTTAAGTGGGATTATAAGTTTAAGCGGACTCAGGCCTCAACCTAGGATATTGAACTCGGCTTGTTTAAAATGGCATTATGCTCGACTAGAAAATTACGACGTGAACTTGTGAGCTTCAAAAAAAACAAAAGCACCCGACAAACTTAGGGTGTGTTGTGTTCGATATAGCTCAAAATTCAATTAAAATTGAAAATATAACCGTTACTGGATGGTCTCACTCGTCTAATAAAAGTCAACAATAACGGCTAATTTTTCAATTTTAATCCAATTTTAATCTCTACCAAACACCCTTCAGTTGACAAACAGATGAATGATGATATAGCGAAAGAGGGAATAAGGTAATTCTCATCTGAGTTTTTGAATTCTTAAGAATGATTTCTAGGCTATAACCAGACCGATTTTCAAGCTAGATCCTGATTATGGTCAAATCGCCGAACCTGGCGAGGGTTCTATTAATACTAGTTAAAAGTTAATGCATGCAACAAAAACCCCTCTAGTTTGCCTCATTATAACCTGCAAATAAATTTAAACGTCATTATACTTAAATTTTAACCATACATGTCGTAGAATCCACTACTTCTACTCACTCATCCACCACTCAATTTCTATCACATTATACTTTCAGCAACTTATAATGAAACCCCCACAAGTTCTAATAAACCATTGTGAGCTGGGAAGTATTGGTTAAACCAAGATGCTCAAATTTTGATTTGGATTCAGATCATTATTCATCAACATTGGTTAAACCAAGATGCTCAAATTTTGATTTGGATTCAGATCATTATTCATCAACACACAGTTTTGCAGTTAACAAATAAAATAAGCCGATTTACAACACAAAAGGGTAAAAACCTAAGCATTTGATTTGATTATGCCGTGTACCTAGGCAATGGATTATAATAAAGTTACAAATATGAGAGTGTGCCAGAATAATTCATCAGAATGAGTGTAGCTCGGCACCAGAGTCCTGTAGTGCTTGTTGCATCAAATCCGACACCTCCTCGTCCTGAGGTTGTAATTGCATATCCTGTAATGTGCAATATAATTGTATGTGGATTTGTAGTTAAACCTCAAGTAAAAAGAATAACAGCAAATGATGTTGAAAACCTCATAAACTGTAAAGATGCACATTGAGTTGGAAAAATAATGAAATACAATCCGCCTACACCACGAAATGAGGGTAGGCTTAAGCATATCCATGTCTACGACTCCTGAAAACACTGATGACTTGTTTGGTTAGTCGGATTGCACGATACTAGATAGCATTAATTAGCTATGAGTGATGTGTGTGGACTGAATAATGCACCACTTCGCACATCAGACTACAATTAATTATAATTTGAGGCCATATACTCAAAAAACAAAGAGCTATTATATTAATTATAATATCCGCCTTGATATTTATGAGAGAGATTGAGATGACAATAGGTGTAGTACACAATTTAAATTAGATTTCAACCTAACCATTCAGTGTGTGTTTGTTACGCAATATTGGGCAGCAATGAAATGATACAGTAAACAGGATTCAAATTTCTCTCTTTCTCAACACTATACAGTGCCTCCTTACCAATCGTGCATTCTGCACAACGGTAGAAATGGTTACTGAAAATGAATGTTACATAATCACCATTAAAAATTGTCATCAACTAGTATACCAGTTGAGCTCAAAATCCGAAGAAATAGCATCAAAGTCATGTTTTGGCAGGAGGTATAGAGGCAAACTTTATTGAACACTTTGGTATCCACATTTAGTCAGAAGTAAAAGGTCCACATGATTAATACCTGTGTTTGTAATAGCTGATTTGGTTGTTGATCTTGTGTCAATGGATAGGCCTGTGGTTGAGACATCCGATAATAGGGCTCTTTGAGATCAAGTTTGCCAGATGACGTCTGGAGTATTCCTCCCAGCTCAGCACCGGGGCCCCACATTTTAGCTATTCAGATAAATGACCAGGATGTTAATAAAGGACACCAAGCAAGGAAGCAAGAAAGGAACTAAAAGAAAAAAAACCAGGATTTGTTGCGTCAATAGTGCAAGAACGATAAAGAACCAACCTGACAATGTAAGGTGAAGGGTGTAACTCTGAGCTTTATGGGAAACCATATGGAGTCGACCAACTATCTCTTGTCCAGGCATTACATAAATTGGTTGGGCGAGAACACAACGCAGCTGGTACCAGTGTGTAGTAGGTGCACCAGGAGCAGTGGTAAGCCACCTTTGCACAGTGCTATTGGATGAAGGTATGACATAATTAAGGCAAGTGGTAATCATGCAATTTCATGGAGGGAAACAGGAAGGTGTTTAAACACAAACATCATTAAACAATTACCTCCCATTGAACAATACGTCAAACCAACAAGCCAACCCATGGACTCTAGTACCCACTGAAGATACAAATTTCAATGGGATATCAATTTCATACAAGTCTTCTTCCTGAAAAAAGGAAAATTTGATGAATATATTATAAATTACGTTAGTCTTGACAGGTTGAGAAGCTTACTGCAGTGGGTTACACATGCAAGTGACACAATACATAAGACAAAATGGTAAAAAAATCAACTGTAATTGTTTTATTGTATGTACCGCTTTTTCAAGGAAATTAAAATCTCGAAGACGTTAGTTTCATACAAAATTGCAGATTAAATTCTCATAAAATTTCCAGAAATGGAATTAGAAGAGAAGTACTCGAGTTTCCAAATGTCTATACCCTCTGGTTCGCATGCCCCCCTTGCACTATCCACAAACATGCACCCCCCAATTATTGTAGTTGCTTCCAACCACAAGATTCCAAAAGTTTCAAATACTAGGAACTAGGAACCACTCTACCACACATAATGCAAACTTTGGAAACTTAAACGAATCAATTCCCACTTGACCCAATCTTTTGACTGCACTAGTCTCTATCTCATCATCAGACTTTCGGAAGAATGGTGCCATAAAAATACCAGCATATGAATCGTTGGGTGCTTCCAATACCTTTTCTCTCTTCCGCTTGGGGAAGAGAGGGGAGATGGAGGGAAGTTTCCACGTAAATTATAGATACTGATTCGAAAGAAACCTTTGAATAAAATTCAATGATCCTTGAAACTGTAGTCTTGTGTGTCATTCAATCCACAACTACGGACAATTTGAAAGAAATCAAAAAATTCTCACGCATAATATAGTTCAAAATTTATGAGGAAGCAAGAATAGCTTTTAGTCAAGACAAAGATACTCTCACACAATTTATGTGGAACGAGAATAGCTTTTAGTTAAGCTAAGAACAGGAGATCAGCAAAGAGGTTGCTTTTAGTTTGTTCTCAACCCAAGGGGAAGGCAAGGCCTGAACAGAGGCACTACTAGGAATGACTCAACTTGTTCTGGATCTAATAAGCTGGTCTCCTTCGAAAGGAGACTCGTCAAATTTCCACGACCATGTTTTGGAATTTCAAATTTGAGGGAATTTCTTTGTAGGTTTTTGTAGCTGTGTCCTGAGTACATGGTAACTTAAATTTGTTGCACAAATGTATAGGTTTTCAAAAAGGCCTCACTTTAAAACTCCACAAGAAAGATGACAGAATCTAAGGATGTTGCCTGACCTGTCTCCAACTGTACTCAAGAGTTAGAATGCAGTTTAGAAGAATGTGAAAATCTTGCTGTAGACTTTCAAGTTGCATGAATAAGCACCAGATATATAACTGAAGTAAACATTAACCTTTGTAGAAGTGAAGTCTATCACATGTGAGATTGCAGGAGCCACCAATAGTCTAGGATCAAAAGCATCCACCACTGGCTGCAAGGTGCAGAGAAGGCAAAGTTGATTGTGAGAGGTAACATACAATAGTATCAAGTTTGTTAAACAACGGCATGGTGATACAAATACAAGTACATGTTGAGATATATTTCAAGTTCTAGTTCAAGTGCTAAATCAAATTCATGACATTAAGTGATGATCTAAGAAACATTATTCTTTTCCTTCTCTGTCAAAATATTTTCAGAGAACACATGGCTATAATTCTTACAGTTAATATTTAAAAATAGAAATATTGCTAGCAATGATCCTGGCCTGTACAGTTAAGATGGATATTTGATGATATCGTTGTCAACCTATATCCTATTTCAGCTATCATATTTATGAGCCATATCTGCCAAATGTAGCTTTAAGAAAAATGGTATCATGTTCAATATTTTCCACAAACCATGTGTTTGCCATTGAAAGTACGCATTCA
The DNA here is from genome assembly GCA_903798235.1 of Fraxinus ornus. Classification (NCBI taxonomy): domain Eukaryota; kingdom Viridiplantae; phylum Streptophyta; class Magnoliopsida; order Lamiales; family Oleaceae; genus Fraxinus; species Fraxinus ornus. The sequence goes on along the minus strand of CAIGRF010353185.1, from coordinate 10,910 downwards.
CCAATTCTTTGTAAAATAATTGGAACCTTTAGACTTTAGTTCTCATATCAAAATAGATTTTACAAAGTTCTCACAATGTTAAATGAGGATAAAAAGCCAATCTTTCTGAAAGATAGACATTAGAAACTTTTAATATTGGAAGAATGTGCTACAGATGACATCCATCGATATATTCAATATACAATTTATGCACACCCCTTCTGCATCTCCATTTTTATGGTTTCACCATTGGTGGCCAGACTAGTCGACAGACATTTTAGAACAAAAAGGCAACGCCTAGTAACTACATCTTCAATCAGAACCAGTTATGCAAGAGAGGATATCTGTAGAACCAACTCCGGACGTTTATACAGCAAAATCACTTGAAAGGTTGGCCATATCTAATGCTTAAAACGAAATAATATTTTAAAGAAAACAGTAAATGCAGGGAAAGATTTAGTATTTAATGCAGGCTTGATTCTATTTCTACCACACAATATAAAACAGATATATCAATGTCTTTCAAACCAATTTACATAGCTTTATAGTGACCTAAAGTATTTCTAGGCAAACGAAGCAACAAGCATGCACAAGCAACTAACGGAAATGCTAGAAATTAAAAATACATTTGAGACGTCGACAAGATAGACCTGCGAAAAATATCCTTGAAATGCAGTACTTTGCAAAGGAGCCATATTAACACCATAATAATTTTGTTGCTGCCAAAACAAAGCCTGGATGGAAATAACAAATTTTAGAATCGTCTCAACAGAAAAAGGCAATTTGAAGGGAAAAATCAGGTGAACAAAATGACATGCTCTCATGATAATCCGAACTTGTCTGTATATATAAAACTAACAAAAATTATCCCCTCATCCATTGAGAAATATAATATGACGTCCATGTATGACGACCAATCCCTCTTCAATCTTCCCAAAAAATATAATAACAAAAAAGAAAGTGTTTGTAAACAGAATCAAAAATTGATTCTTACTTTATTCGCAATTTCCATGTACAAATACTCATCGCTAAATGGCGCCATATGTATTCTACAAGAGCAAGCAAGTACAAATATCAGGCACAAGAAAAGAACAAATTACAATGTATAAAACCACTACTCAAGTAAAAGTCAAGAGGAAGGGCCTTTCTTATGCTCGACAAGCACAAAGAATGTACACATTCTGCATCCTAACAATTAAAATTCAATGAGCTAAAAATCTCCTATATTCAATAAAACTTTCTAGGACTCCACCAACTCATGTCATCGTCCCAAATTTAATAATTCTAATACCCAACAATAAATATCAATTTGAGGAAAATCTTGTTTAAGTAATAATTATTAGAATACATATTAACATATATTAATAGGTGTCATGATACAATACTGTAATAGGCATTAGCTTTATCATCAACTAGATCTTTAGAAATCCACATATTACCTCTTGAGTAGGAGGATGAAACTCAAAAGGTTATGTTTCCTTCATTAGAGAAACTACAAAGATTTTTAAAGGTTAAAAGAATAAGAAACATGACTTAATATAGTGAAAATAATATCTCAATTTTGGTAAACTGTGGATCATATTTAACATGCATATTATAAATTAAATTATTGTGTAACCATTAGGTAAAAAATTCTTTTATTGTCTAATTTCTTAATATGCACCAAACACACTCATAGTTAAGAAATTTTGCTTTGTCAAAGTCCCTATTTTCATTATAAAGATCATAAATAGAAGCACAATTTGTTGACCACAGTCTAAAAGCTTAAGAAATTAGAGATGGGATGAACTTCAGAACATACAGAAAGTCCATTAATCTTAGAAATAAGAACATATAACCATTCACTAAATAATTGAGTCTTGAAAATTCAGAGAGATCAGGTAAGAGCAGGAGAAGCATGAAACACATTTCATGAAATCTCAAAGACAAGGTGAAGCATCACAATATGATAGAAAATAAAAACACGCACAAGAAAGTAAATAGCTTCCAGAAAAGAGATGTACATAATGCAAAAGCAAAAAAACAAAAAGGAAATTAGGATAAATTATACGGAGTAAATCATTAAACTGGTTCAACTTTCAATTTATCGCATATTTTAAAATCAGAAAACAATTTCCTCTCTTTGAGTAGCACAGCACTTATGCAGAGAAATTAGTTTTAGGTATCCCTTCAACTACAGCAGAAAAGCAACATTAACCTTCCTATAGTTGGAAACATTTTTCCATTTGGAACAAGAAATCGATCTCTTGCAATTATGTAGGACTCCAACATTCTCTCATTGACTAGCAAAGTGCCTGCAGGAGGTTAAGTCTGGCATTAATAAGATACCTATGGAACATATTTCAGACTATAATTAATCAAAAATGAAGATTTGAACAGTGCAACATTAAAACTAAAAAAACTAACATCTGAAAAGCAGGCAAGTGCACAAGGAGTCAGTCAACAACCCCCTCCTTGCCCCCAAGAAAAAGAATTTCAGAGGCACCAAGAAAAAAAAAATCCTATAGCACATGCATGTGAACCCTGTCCATTCAGGCCTTGTATATCCAAGAGTGTGCCTATATTTTTTATTTTTTTCCAAGTTCTCGAGAACCAGCCATCAAATTTGAAGTTGATTTTGTTATTGTATGGGAATTTTATGCGTGTTGAACCTCAAAGGAGATGTTTATATTTCCAGCAAAATAAAGAATTCAGATTTTGGTAAAAAGGACTATGCATTGCTTGAGCATGCACACGACATGCGCATAGTTTCCTGTGCATGTTTGCTTTGTGTTAAGTTAGCTATATATATATCAACATTAACCAAGATGTTATTATTCACTGGATGACAGAAGCAGGCAACAGAACTTAGCTTACCCATTGGCTCAGAGATCAAAATATCTGCTTTCTCAGGTAATTCAACCTCTTCAACCTTACCCTTAATGACCTACGTAATGAACACAAGATGTGATGCTGTTACTGCTGGGCAAAAAAATTTAATGAAGAGAATAAAAATTTTCACAGATAAAAATTCAACAAGTTGACACTTGCCGTGATCCTTTCGCCAAGAGATGGATTACCATCTATAAGTTTACGAGCATATTCTGCCATTTCTGATGCTTCCACAGCATAAACATGTCTTGCACCAGCCTAATAAAGAGAGAGAAGAGTATGTAAACCAGCATCAGTCAATGTTAAGATGCTTCATGGCAATCAGCCTAATCGATGTAAAAAGTATAAAAACATGTACTAAAGAACCTGAGCAGCGAATAATGACAAAATGCCACTGCCAGCACCAACGTCAACAACTACACGGCCAGCAAAGTCCACACGGTTCTCCATGACTGCAGCGTAATAAGTTCCTGCAAAATGGATATATATCATGTCAATTATCCACGGAGACAGACATATGCTTCCACTGCAACAGTACGAGTGACGTAAAAGCTCGAGAAATACATGATCAAGCTGCATAAAAAAAGGTCCGCAAGCCTTTAAAAACTTGAAGTGAAAGAAAAACTCAAAATGAGAATGAAAGAGAATATTGAAGAGAAGATACAATACAACTTAGAGATTAACCTGTCCTAACGTAATCCTGCATCATATTTTGCTGGTGTAGAAGTTGTCCGTAGTAGTGAAAGTACATTTTAGCAGATGATGACTCTATTTTGTCATCAAACTTGCTTTGAGATGATGACACTGTCCCATTTGGAAACTCTGATCCTGTAGAAACAGAATTCCACATGAGCCCTATTCAGTTATTCTGCAGCCTTTATATTTTATCCTATTTTGTGAGAATAATAGAAGACGGTGCCAAACATTTGACAAATTTGGGAAGCCTGCATATATGCACAACAGATTTCTCTAATAGCAACACAGCATTATAACATGTCAATGTAAGAACTTATATAGTGGTAGAAAGTGAGAGATTACACAAAATAAACTAAACCCTGTCTACATTCCGTATATTCAATACCTAAGCAGGCGTATTTATTTACCTGTTTGCAGATTCCAACATGAATCTGAGTTGAGCGTCTTATATTTTCGTGTTATAGTAAGTTTACACTTTCAACGTGCAACTTGAGATGAATATTTGAAACTAACAAATGCCAACATATGATACAAGTTACAATAAAAAATACGCATCCACTTTGCCTCGGGAAAGGGGCAGGACCAGAGTCCCATGAAGAAACGCTCTCTCTCTCTCTCTCTCTCTCTCTCTCTAGCTAGATAATTAATGGTAAGTAGCCAATAAAATCAAAGTACTTAATGACATAAACATTCCAAAATTCTTATTCTGTTGGAAGAACTCTTTAAAAGGACACAGACTTCTTTAAAATTTGGACATCTCTCCCAAATAACAAACAAAAAATGCTTATAAACAAACATAATGAAAATCAAATGAAACTAAACATTCAAACAGAGAAGAAAAGCATTAATTTCGCTTCAATATCTTAATATTTAGGAAAAATAATTATAACAATTAAAGGAGAAATCCACCCAAAAATGTGACATTCTTGGTCCAAAATACAAACTGAAGATCATAATGACCACTGCATATGGAAAATTGCAATGAAGAAAGAGTTGCAAGGATATAATGGGAGGGAGGGCGCTTGCAATTACATTTGTCAAGACACATCACCAAAGATTTCAAACCAACCTTGAACGACCACTTCCTTCTTCCATTGCTCAAATGCACAATGGAAGTTCCTACTTTCCTCCTCATTACTGAATTGGATGGAGATTCCCCTGGAATAGCTTTTCTGATTCAACAACAAAAAAGTCAACACCAAAAAAATCTTATTCTCACTGTATTAACACCAGACAAAAATAGAAAATTGTTTCCTTTTTCAGTTGCAACTGATTCACATATATTCCAATCAAAATAGACAAAATAGAATAGGAAAAACCATACTTCCAAAGCAGGCTATAATATAAATCTCAGATGAGGATTTTAAACTGCTTGCAATGAGCTCTCTTGATACAATACTAGTAGAACACATAGGGCTATAGGGTATGGTCCAGGCAATACAAATCAAATTTTAAGTTCCTTGCACCTCCAATTATTCATGTAGTACTAGATAGGAAAATGAGTATGACATGGGGCACAAGGTAACGCATTAAATATCATACCTCTTTATCCATTTCAGAAGCTTCAGATATACATACTGATTGAAATGGACTTAACTTGAAAAGCTGGACAGAAATCAAAAGAAATTAGAACAACACATCCCAAAAATACGCAATAAAATAACTCATAGAATTACTCAAAAAATATTTCATATTCTGCTATTTTTATCAAGTGCCAGTGATACATCTGATTATATTTAAAAGAAAAAGGGTATCTAAATCCCAAGTAAAAGAGAAAATAGGCACACGCAATCTAAATAATTCTTAAAAGTTGTAGCACTACTTTTTCCCTATTTAGAAATGTTAAAACTAAGATGCCTTTTCTAGAGTGCAAAGGAATATCCCAGTCTTCTTTCCCCATCTTAGATACGTTGAACATTCAATTTTTTCTAAACACAGTAATACCAAGTTCACTTTGATTTTTGCTTCATCTTCTGAGCTTCTAATGTAAGAAACAAAATAAACAGACCAATTTTCAATCTCTTCCGCTATCTTTTATCCACGAGCAGCACAAAAATCCGATCACTTACTCTATGTTGAAATAAGCACGTCAACATCAGCAATAACATAATAATTTAACCAAAAAAATGAAATCATCAAAAACAATAGATAAAATACAAAATGCTCCTAAATAAACGTTGAAAACATCATAAATGACCACTCAAAATATCTGTAGAAACTCTCGTCTTATACTACAATTTTCTTCACAAACTTCATATCGAACTAAAACCAAAAATAAATCTAACATAACCAAAAAGCTCAAATTAAATACAGATATCATGATTAACTAATTAGTTGTGCTGACCCGAGAAGTGTGGAGAACGAAGTGAACAGAGGCATTCGGGTCGGATTCCGGGTCGAAGCGGAGCTCCGCAACTCCAGAGTCGTAGTGAAATTTCGCAACCACCTGCGGTGAAGTGCTGTTCGAAATCGAAAGCTGCGAAATTGAAGCTACCAAAAAATCTTGCTCTTTCTGCTTATTCTGCCCTGCTGAAACATCCATTGGCTCAACTTATTAACAAATAAATAAATTATATATGAAATATAATTATATGCTGTCTGTGTATATGCTCAAGAATAGATGGAAAAGGAGAGAATTAGGGTTTTGGGCTGAGTGAGAGCGAAGATTTAGACGTGTGAGGGAGAGAGGTTTTAGTGAGAATAAAAAGGTTCTGCTACGTTATTTTGGAGGCGTTATGTCGGTGTAAAGTCCCTATTAAAATTCGATTTTCAGTAGAGGATTTTTGATAGATTTTAATAGAAATTGATAAAATTCGTAGTTGAAAATTGTAAAATATGCGATTAAAACTTTAACTTAAATTAAAATTTTAATTTTAATCGGTATCAAACAGTCCAAAATTTGTTTGATCCAAATTTCTCGAGTTATATTGTCACCACATTTTTTATTTGATATACCATATTTTAATTTTATTTAAACTTTTCGATCTTTACTCATTGTAACAATTAGTATTTTTTAACTTTTTTCATCGAACTCTTATCTTCAACATTTCATTAATCATTACGCCTCGTCCTTAATGATGATTTGTATCAGAATATTTTGTTCTCATCATTTGAAATAAGGGAAAAAAAATTGCACTTTTTATTTGTTTATTTTTTAAAAATATGATGAAAAATAAGTTATTTTACACCATTTTTACGAATTTTTTTGACACGAAACTGTTATCAAATATAAAATGTGCTAACTAATTGAAAGTTTGAGGACAAGAATTACATGAAAAATCGTTAAGTATATAAGTGGTATAATGAGCAAAAATTATGAACTTTAAATACAATTAAAATATGGTGCAAAAATTAAAAATTGTGGTGGGTAAGTAATTATCCTTTTCCTTTCATATCAAAATGTTCAACAATCTTGAGGCATTAATTCAAATTTGCAGTGGCACGACTATTTAAAACATTGTGACTTCCTCTAAAAATACTTCTAAAATAAAAGGTATTTTAAAAAATTAGTTTCCAAACAAAAATTATGATATATTTTTCTAAAAACTCTTCTACAGAAAGTACAATAAAAAATAAAAGTCGTGTCAAATGGGGCATAAATATCACATCAAGTGATAATCATTTTTTAGCTGATTCTAATCTTACTATAATTTAATTATTTTTATAATAACTTATTTTTCGTTTTTCAACATGTATTTAATTTATTTAACAATTTAGTAACCATCAATGTATATATAAATTTGACATATTCATTTTCATTAATGTAATGCATTTCGATATTATTAATTCTAATTATAAGTTAATTAGAATTTCACATTCAAGAATGAATTTCACGTATACTAATTAACATCCAGTTTTATTTAATTGAAAATTAAGCCCCTGTTTGAGCTATATTAAAATTTTTATTTTCGTTCTTCTATTTATTTTCAACCACATTATTTAATAAAATAATATTTTTCATCGCATTAATAATTTTTCTTTTTTTTTTTATAATCGTGGATGTCTGACCAGCTTGCGCGGGGTCTTAAAATTTACGACCACGTACTCACCTCGGGGACCCTGAGGGGACTCGAACTGGTGACCATTGAAGAACAAATTCAAGTTCTGACCAATTGAGCAACCCCTCTCGGTTAACTTTTCATTCTTTTTCAACCACACATTTTTCATCAATCTACTCTTCCAAAATAATGTGGTTCAAACACGCCCTAAATAAATGATTTAACATTCATTGGCATGTATATATTCCCCAATATTAATTATAAATTATTTAACATTCACGTGTATTCAAATACTACTTTTACGATACTTATAAAACATTTCATAATAACGTAGGATGCATGTTCAACATTGACTGTAGTTTGAAAATGTTCCTTTTTTTATTTCAGAAGACTTAAATGAAAGATTGCAACTCTATATGAAGAGTTATGTGAAATCCCTTAAAACGACTTATAATTTACATTGATTGAGTTGAAATATGCCAAATTAATGTTCATACATGATACATCCCCTTGATTTTTTCATGCATATGAAACTTATCATTTGCATCGTTTTTTCAACAATATTTTTTGTTTATAATTTGTCGTGTTCGAGAGACAAAGTATAGACATTTATGAACTTTGGTATCGAGTTATCCTCATGGATTCGCAATGCACACAACATTAAGCTTCATTATATCATGGAGGTGGATTAGTGTTCCCACGTGCATCACGGCTTTAAGGAAAACGCTAACACGTTTTTGAAACCGAGTTTGTGCCAACGATGTCCCATGCTACCTTTTGTCAACAACTAAACCCGAGAATATATGAGTGTAAAAAAAAAGAATGAAATTTTATTTTCTTGCCTAATTACTATTGTTGACATCCAACATCCGAGGTCTTTTAGTACAGTCTTTTGCATACATTAAGTTCATGATAATTTAAGCTCGAATATTTGAGATCAACTCGTATTATTTATTGCTGAAGTTCGAGGGGACATAATGATGGAAGATTCATTACACATTGTACAAATAGTCAATCAACAAATGACATTTGAAAGGTCTTACATCAGCGCTCATCAATTCCGTCAATCAAATGCTTTAGCTTTATTCCCTAATTAGTTCATTAATTGTTGGGGACCACGTATAATGTTAACTCATAATGACCTAACAGAGCCGAGCTCAGTAATCAATTCAAACATGTCAATGATGTACTTTCTCAGCTCGGTACTGTAGCTGATAAGACAAGGAAATGAAGAATACATGCTAATCATTCCCTATAAAAGAAATAATGAGAGTCTTGGAAGGGGGAAAGGAAAAAAAAGGACTTTAAACACTACATATTTCAAATATTTCATTAAAAAAAAAGAGAGAACACTTGTAGTTACAATTTTAATTTGAAAATCATTATTAATAACATTCTTATTTACATTTTAAATTGGCTTGAATCTTGTTCATACAATTCTTGACATCAACAACTATGATGACAAAGAATATTCTCGGCTCAAAATTCATAAAAGAATATAGTTAAAAGATTTTTACATCTTCCAACTTCTTCCTTTATTTCTTTCTTGTATTATTTGAAAACTTCATTTGTGTTACTTGAAGATATCTCACCAACATGCTTTTGGTAATTCAAACAGTAAAAATATGATATTAACACACTTTTAAGTCACACCATCTTTTTTATATTACTAGTTTTGGCCAGTGCAATGCACGGGTGATGATATTTTGGAGGTAATGTTAGTGTCTAATATTTAAGGGAAGGTAAAACTATTTTCAAAGTAAGTTTTCACATAATTCTAGCGTCTCAAAGAACTAGCTGACAAACCTTAATAAAACCAATTTGACCTTACTATTGCATGTATTTGTAAACAAGAAAAACTAACCCAGAAAGCATAGAAATCACCTAATTTTATGATGGAGCAACCGAATATATTTTATCACATAATTGTTTGATTGGCCAAAAAAACAAAAGCATTTTCAGAGATAGTTCTTTCTATTCAAAGTTCTATACTAAATCAAGTCAACCATATTGAGCAATTTCTAGTGCCTGCTGTTGATAGAAAATGCAAAATTAAGAAATAAGATCCCAAAAGGAAAAATAAAAAAATTAGGCATCTCCTACACGAGATAAAACTTCAGATGCGCATAAACATTTGAATCTTGTCAAAACTGTAAATATTCAACTGTAAGTCTATCTTCACTTCATAAATTGATTCTTCTTCCGATGATGCAAGTGATTTTTCTAAAGGAGTTTCGATTTCATAGTCCTAAAATGGCAATCAATATCAATGTACATTTAAGAATATGAGATTGATTAAAAAAATACACAGATTCAATGGAGAATGAACATATTTACCTTAATGGGAATGGAACCTGGTGGTATCATATCTGGAGGGGGTTGATCCCATTCACTGCAACCATGGAAACATAAAATCTTAGTTTGTCGTGACTGGAGGAATTATCTTAAACAAATTCAATGCATGCACGAACATGAACATAAAGGGATTTGACCCCAAGTTAGAATCATTTAAAATTTTGAAATTTGTAACTCATAAGGCAAAAGCAAATCTGTCAGCATCACCTAAGTAATTAACTCCCCCAGTGAAGAATCCACTTTCGAGGAAGATGGCATCCCACAGTAAGCTGCCAATTATCATCATTGTTACCACTTTCTAATCTGATTGTTATCTTTCCGTCCACCTGCCATTCAAACATCGGACGAATTGGTAACCACACAAATAAAATATTGAAATTCATACTTGCACTTACTCCATTTATTCTCTTTGAAGCAAGTAACAGTAGAAAGAAACAATAATCACAATGATTAAGAAAAGATATTAAGAACAGAGCTCAAAATTCTAGCTGATTTTTTTCCTGGATCCTTGTTAGAAAGGTTGGAACTTGGGATTTATTCAGTAAGAAAAAGAAGTTAAGCAAGTTGATTGCTGAAATGAAGCAACATCATTTCAATCCAATTAGCAATTATGATTAAAATTTAGCTGTTTAAGACTATATAATGATCTACATAACTACAATAAAGACAAAAATAACGTTCACCAGCATTGATTTGCCTTATTGATTAATGTCCAAGCAACAATATCAAAGTGGTTCCCAGAAAATTAACCAAATGAGATTCAATATGAACTCTGAAATCGCAAGGATATTGAGAAGAAAATGTAAATAATTACTTGATTCACATAATCGAATAGTAGAAAAATTGTCGCAAAATTGAATTACACTTAACCCAACCAGATAAAAGAGCAAAGCTAAGGTTTTCCATAACCAGAAAAAAAAAAAAAAAAAAACCTTATTTGATAAGTGGATTTTTGCACACTTATTTAATACCTAAACGATCTTATTATTGATTAAAGTGAGTGGATTTCTA
>CAIGRF010353178.1:0-10951 GCA_903798235.1 Fraxinus ornus | reverse complement strand
CTTGATCCTCCAATCATTCTCTCTCTTTTCGTGGAATACTGCTTTACGTTTTGGAACTTGAGATTTTGACGTATAATTTACGGTTGGAATTATTTAATTTAGCTTGAAGTGTATTTTTCAATTTTGTTTCTTACGGGCCGTACTGGGCCTAATTTCCCCTTTACTTTTTTCTTTTGAAAAGAAATATAATCATATTTGAAAGGAAAAATTACCTCAATCCCTTCTTCTTAAATTTCAATTTCAAAAATTAAATTTTAATTAATTTTTTTTCTGTATTCAGGTATTTATTATAATTTTTAAAAACAAATAAACCCACTAATGCCATACTCGCCTCCAAACCGCATTATCCTTCTCTACACAAATTCCTGACCCACCATACCCTCCCTCTCACACTTCTCACACACAAACAGCTTTATACACGGTTCTTCAATGAAAATTTTCGATGTGTGAGATTTAGCCCTTGTTTGAAACCCATTTTGATGAGTAGAGAAATTTTGGAATTGTGATTGATTTAAGAATGTGTGATAGAAAAGTGATGAAAAGTTTTTGATTTGTGTGTAATATTATTTTATTAGGAGAATGTGTGGTTGAAATGAGAATGAGAAATTAATGGGTGTCAAATAGGGGCTTAATATTTATTTGGTGAAATCCAAATTGGAAATGCTTGAGAGATTCATCGATGGACGGGGGCCTAACCTTCTAGTCCCGTTGACAGCAGCAAAACTTACCACACTAAATCTCAGTCGTTCAATCAGTTTTAACCCAAGTTCCATCAATCTTAGCAGTACGTTCAACATCACATCCACTTGCACCTCAACGTCGTCATCTTCCTCTACTCCTCTGGGCTTGATCCAACTCGTTCAAGTCGCCTTGAGAATTGAATTAGAATTCATGATTTATACATGTTACGATGATTACACTAATTTTTTTTTCTTATAATCTCTAAATAATTGTGAATGGTTATGATCAAGTCCATTTTCATTTTGATTGTCTGTGATCAGATCTGTCTTTAACTATGAATGTATGTAACCAAATTAACAATGACTTGATCACATACCAACATGTTTTAAAACATCATGGTTAAGACAGTCACACCGAAAACAAACTTGTTCACAATTTCATATCGAGATTTGATTTGTAGTTACTAAAGAATTTAGGTTGAAGCTCGTGGTTAATGGAAATGTATTAGAATATGTAGATTTTAAATTAGGTGATTATGGATTTTGAATTCGAGGAATATGTGCAGCCTTATGAAGAAGAAGAGAGAACTGATGTTGGGTTCAAGAGTGGCGGAGGATGGGTAGGGTACTGGGCGTTTGGCGGCAGTTAAGGATGAACACGGTTTGCTTTGGATTGTTTGTGACAAATTTTCAAATCAAATCACTTAAAATGATTTGGAATTTTTTACAAACCAAATCAGACCACTTCAATTTCTAAACCAAACCTATACAAACCACTTTTTCCTGTTTGGTTCGGTTTAAAATCACGGTTTAACAAATAAAAAATATGTATATCAAATAAGTTAAATCCTAAATAATAGTCTAAAATTCCACATTAAAGCATAAATAGTACTATTAAAAATATTACCAACCAAAGTTCTATAATTCTAATCATTATAATGCAACATGATAAAAATATTTTAATATCTTAATCATTAAAAATATTAAATTATAATGCAATATGATAGAAATATTTTAATATCTTAATCAATACTAATTAATGTAACATCTGCAGTTCTAACATAATTCATCATATCCATAAAGATAATAATATAACGTCTTAGTTTATTTATTATAATTAAATGATATAAAATAACTAATAAAAAATGAATATAAATATCAAATACAGTAATACTTTCTATAATATTTTGTGAATCATCCAACTATCTCATCAAGATAATGAGGAATCACTATATAATCATTATTACTATGCAACCAACTTTTGGGTCAAATCACCGCATCAACTATTTTTGCACTCAACGAATTCGTAAAAGAATCAAGAATTCGACCACTATAGGGAATCCAAACGCAGAAACAATTGTTGATAATTGAATAGTTAACACATGTTTTGCAATCTAAGGGAACAAATCTTGAATTTATTTGCATTCAATTTTCATCCAAGTAATATGTCGAAAATTTTATTGGTCAAATCTTCAAAATGAGCATTTAAGTAACCCACCAAATCATTCTAGTAATTAACAGTAAAGTCTAAAAAATAAGTTAAAATATAAATAATTAATTGAGTGACATAACCAGAAATTAAGACGCAAATAAACAAAAATGTTGTGTTGTAAAAATTTAAGGGACCCAACACAAATTAGAACAAAATAACATAATTATCAATAGCATATATCAAATAATTATTAAAAATAAGAATATTTGGATATACTAACCTGAAAATTTAACTGAAATTTGAGAAAATTATTAATAGAAGGAAAAGAAATGTGTAAGTTTGAATTAAAATTTCAATTTAATTGTCTGCTCAATTGTAATGGACAATCAATGAATTTGGTTCAACAAGAGTTATTCAAATCTTTACCCCATTTGAAAATTTTGTATTCACACCTGGGATGACTGATATATTGTTTGGGTATGATTCAATTAATTAATTGCGATGAATAATTGTATATTTAGGTATTGATTTTAATTGGATTGTGTCCAATATGAATGTATCTTTTTAATTGGGATGTATTTAATTTTAATTGGGTTTGATTAAATTTTAGCTTAATTTACTTTCTTTTCTTTTTTTGTGAATGGTTTGGCAATTTGAAACAATTTGTAAAGATTGAAACTTAAACTTAATAATCCAAAGAGGTTTGGTTGATTCAAAACCAAAACGTTGACGGATACTAATCCAAAGAGGTTTGGTTGATTCAAAATCAAAACGTTGATGGATACACGTGGATCCAAGCCAAGGGTTTGAAAAAAGCGCTTCCGGTTCGGTTTGACGATTTCGTTGTTCAGCCTTAGCAATAGTTGGTTTTCTTGATTTTGTTTAATTATTTTCTAAGTCAAAATCAACAATTAATTGTAATTACATATTTTATAGGACCCACAACTTTTTAACCACACATCCTATCAATTTTTATCAAAATTTGCTAAACTTTTGATTTTAATCTCTACAGGGCTCCATTTTAATGGAAATCTGGATGAAAATGAGTTTTGGATAGTGATTGTTTGGAGAATGTGTGATTAAAAAATAAGAAAAAATTTCAATTTACGTGTAATATTATTTTATGGGAAAAAGTGTGGTTGAAAGCGAGTTCTTAAAAAAATAGGAGTCAAATATAGGCTAAATATTCATAGGGGGTCATATTTGAAGTTGGTATAAAGCCTAAAATATCATAATCGGCCCTGATGTGACATCACATGAATTTCAATAGCTTCAATCTAATCATACTAATTTCAGCAACCCGACAAAGTATGTTGTTTCCCATAACCACAAAACATTTGGAAACAGTTTCATATGTAGTAAACAAGTCCTTATTAGAACACTTGTGAAACACACACGCTGAATCCAGAATCCAATCCCGGTTTAGACTCGATGTCAGAAATAACCAAGAGATCTTCCTCACTTACAATGTTCTCTGCTTCACCTGAAGTCTCTGATTGATTTCCATATCGACCTGCAGCCAACCTTTCTTTATTCTGCAATTTGTAGCAATCCTTCTTCATATGCCACTTCTTCTTGTAGTAGTTACAAATTTGATTACTGAACTTACACTTTGATTTGTCCCTTCAATAACCACCATAAGCAACCAGACCTTCAAAAACCAGATGCTTCATATTCTTTTTTGAATAAAAAGTATCATACACCTTCTTTGTGGAGAAAGTATCATGACTAACAAGATCGTGTCTCTAAATGAAGAAAACGAAGCGAGCAATGAACACAGTAGGATCAAGACCAAAACATTCGTCATCGTACTCTACTTTCAAAGTTTTCAAATCAGCGACGATCTCTTTAAATACAGCCAGGTGATCTTCTAATAATCCTCATTCTGCCATTCAAAAAGAGTATAAACGTTGCTTAAGGTTCAACTTGTCTGTCAGACTTTTAGTCTTACACAATTGCTCTAAACTCAAGCATAGAGTAGCTGCTGAAACCTTTTTTAAAACGTTCTGAAGAATGGTATTCGATAGATGAAAATGAATGTGAGAAACTGTCTTCTTATCTTTCTGTAATTTTTCCTTCGTGGTCAAAGTTGCGAGCATCTTGTCAATTCCAAGCAACGCATCATCAAAATCATGTTGTGCGAGTATTACACGCATCTTAACCTAGCATAGTGAAAATCTAGTGCTCGAATCAAAAGGCGAAATTTTATACTTCATGGAAGCCACCACGAACAAAAAATCTTGAACAAATCAAACATTGCGCTCTTGCGAAAATGTTGAACCTGACGCTCTGATACCACTTGTTATGAAACCAACAATCGGATTGAGATGTTGAAGTTATATGTAACAATATAAAGTATATGATCGCAAGCAAAAGAATAAAAGAAGACAAGAAAATATGGCAGAAGAATTAGGAGATTTTATTGACTAAAGACTAATGGAGAAGGGAAAAAATAACAATGGATCCTATAATTCTAGTAATCTATTTTTTCGCATCTATAAAATTGTATAGAAGAGTCTAATATTTATAGGGATCATGTAGGGGACATCCAAACCCTAATGGTAGAGTTGTTGAAGAAGTAGAATACCAAGAAATCGAGTCCAAAATGAAGAAGGAGAGAAAATGTGGAAAACCCGACAAAGGTCTGGCAGCGCCCACCTTCGGGTGCCCATTCCTAGTGCTGCAGTGCTGGGCTTTAAGCTGATGGTCTTTGAAGCTATATTCTTCCACCCAACATTCTATCATCATCATCATCATATTAAGGCCATCTATATCCCTTAAGGCAAGAATTGTGTTAAAATCATCTCCAATCAGCGAAGGGCCAGATAAATCTCTAGCAAATTGCTTCAGAGTCTCCCTTAAGCACATCCTCTGCGAAGGGGAATTCTCCTAGTTTAGGCATTTCCACTTTAATAGAACTAAAATAGTTGTATTTATCAACTATATTGCAGATAACTCCATGTTTCTAAAAGAGCCTAAATTTTACCATCCTTAATAGAATAACATCCTACAAAACCAAGAATTCTTCTATACAACTCAATCTTATCATTGGTGACAAAAGGTTCTTTAAAACATGATTCCTTAAAGTCGAATTCAGCAACCTCAACCAATCAGAAAATCAGTTGTGCAGGAGCCTTCCTCTATTATTTTTTTGCAACTAATTTCTGGTAAAACCTTCAACCAGCTAGAGCCTTAGTTAGTTGTTAGTTAATAACTGAAATGATCTCCCTTTCTGTGTCTATAAATAGCAGCATTAGGCTGGGAAGAAAGTCGGCGAGAGAGAGAGACAGACATAAAGTAGAATTTCTATAAGTAGTAAGTGGAGATTGGAGAAAATCAATCTGAAAATTCTTCTACTGATTCATGGTGTATGAATGTAAAGTCTTGTGTGAATAAAAGACTGGGGAAGTCATTCTTCCTGTTCCGTGTTTGTTCTTCCTTTTTCTTTCTTGCTGGTTTATTTTTCTGTTACATTGCTAGTACTTTTTCATTCTGTAAATTCTCTGCATTGATCTGAGGCTGGGTAAAGCTAAATACCCTACAATTGGTATCAAAGCATGGCTTCAAATCTGCACAGATTAATTCAATACATCTGAAATTCCTGCCCTCAGTTTTCTGTGATAACTGGCTGGAACAACAATCTGGTGAAAGAAGATTAATGTCCAGGGTCTTTCTTACACCATGTCTATATCCAAGCTTAAAGTGAAAAAATTTGATGGAAAGAATGATTTCAACCTATAGAGGGAGAAGATGATAGTACACCTTGGCAACCTTGGATTGGAAGAAGCTTTGAAAGAAAAATCATAAAATGATGCTTCAAACCAGGCTGATATCTTGAAGAAGGCAAGAAACACCATCATCCTTAGCCTCTCTGGTATGGTTTAAGGAAGGTAATCAAAGAGAAAACAGCTTTCGAAATGTGGAGTAAACTAGAGGAACTTTACCTGACTAAAGCTTTGCCAAATCAAATCTATTTGAAGCAAAAGTTCGACAGCTTCAAATGGATGAATCGAAGTCAATTAATGACAACATTGATGAGTTTACAAAGTTAGTTTCTGATCTGAAAAATCTTAAAAACAAAATTGATGAAGAAGATCAAGCAATATTATTGTTAAACTTGGCCACCAGCCTATGATCATCTAAGAGACACCATCAAGTATAGCAAGGAATCCTTGACCCTAAAGGAAGTTGCTGCAGCAGCCCACTCAAAAGAATTTGACCTAAAATTGAACGAAAATCTTGCCAAGATGACTGGAAAAGTGCTGAGTGTACAAGGTAAGAAAGAAAAGACAGTGTTGGATTTGTCATCAAGAAGGACACTTTAGGAAGCATTGTTCACAAAGAAACAAGTGGTAGTTGAAACAAGAAAACAACAAGCAAGAAGGAGACTGTACTAATGCGTTTGGAGATACTGAAGAGGTTGAAGTACTTGCTATAACAAGTGCAAGACACGACAAGGTTTGGATAATGAACTCAAGATGTCCATTTCATATGACACCAAGAGAAGAATTTTTCATTTATTACAAACCTAATTATGAAAGCAAATTGCTATTGGCAAATGAAAACACCTGTGAAGTGATTAGTGTTAGTTCTATCAAGATGAAAATGTGGGATGTCTCTTCAAAAGTTCTAGGTGGAGTGAGGCATGTACCAGGACCGAAAAGAAACCTAATCTCACTTGTAGCACTTGACAAATTCAGTTGTGTGTATAAAGCTTAAGGTAGAGTGCTAAGTGTTCGGAAAATTCTGTGGTGATCATGAAAGGAGTGCTACAACAAGGTATTTATGTTTTGGAAAGAAGTGAAGTTGAGGTTCTAGCTGCAATTGGTCTGTAAATTTACCTCAAGAATCAAGGTGGAGATTGTAAAACATGATTCCTTAAATTCAAATTCAGCAACCTCAGCCAATCAAAAAATCAGTTGTACATGAGCCTTTCTCTACTATTTTTTTGCAACTGATTTCTGGTGGAACCTTCAACCAACTGGAGCCTTAGTTAGTTGTTAGTTAATAACTGAAATTATCCCCCTTTCTGTGTCTATAAATAACAACATTAGGCTGGGAAGAAAGTCGGCTCGAGAGAGAGAGAGAAAGTAGAATTTCTGTAAGTAGTAAGTGGAGATTGGAGAAAATCAATCTGAAAATTCTTCTACTGATTCATGGTGTATGAATGTAAAGTCTTGTGTGAATAAAAGGCTGAGGAAGTCATTCTTCCCGTTCCGTATCTGTTCTTCCTTTTTCTTTCTTGCTGGTTTATTTTCTACTGCATTGCTGGTGCTTTTTTATTCTGTAAATTCTCTTCATTGATCTGAAGTTGGGTAAAGCTAAATACCCAACAGGTTCAAAAATTACCAATAAAGAGATATGATGTATTTGAATCAGGTTTTGAAGCCTCCTTCTAGTTGAATCATTTACAACTCCTTTAATATCTCAGATCATGGCATTAATAATCATAATAGATAAGGGATTTAAGGTAGAAATCTTTGAGGCAGCTTCCTTTTGATCATTGGACTCATATAGGCTAGCTTTTTATTGTCTTGTATGGATTCACCTAATTAACTAGTCACAAAGCCCTCAGCATCCCCCTTGTTTAATCTAGGATTAGAGCAACGGAAGCACTTAAATGATTACTTGGGTACTTTAAAGGAACTTTAGAGTTAGGATTTGTCTTTAAACAAAATGACGAAGATATAACACTAAACTGCTATGTTAATGCGGATTTTGCAAGTGACAAAGATAATCCAATATCAACTACGTGTTTGATGTTTACCATACTATTTGTAATACTTGCATTAGTTGGAAGTCTTAATTACAATAAATAGTTGCTCTATCAACTACGGAGCTAGAATACAATCTGCCACCGGAGCCATTGAGGAGGCTTTGTGACTACAAGAGTTACTTAAAGAGATTGAGTTTCTTAATAAATCTGTAATTTTTATTTTTATTTTTTTCTCTAATGTACATAGTGCCATGCACTTGTGCATAGAACTCACATTTCATGATCGCATGAAACATCGATGTTAAGTTGTTTTTCATGAAATATATTGTTACTAATGATTTAATTAAGATTGAGAAGGTACAGTAAGAGTTTAATCTGACCGATAAGGGTACAAAAATATTCAATCTTTCTAAGTTTACGAATTGCTTAAGCTTAATAGACATTGATGCCGATTAATTTCATTTCTTTTTTATAGATGTATGGATCTATAAAACTAAAATGATGCTAAGTTCTTTCGCATTGTTTTATTCAAGTCAAGGTAGAGTTTATTAGTGTCATGTGTTGACTTTACTACTCATGCCATTTATAGTTGGATCCACGAGAACTATAAATGATATCAATACTACTTCATGTTGGAATCTTATTGTTCAAAATTCATGGATGGATCAATGAAAAAGGAAAATGACGCCAGGAACATGTCCTATGCAACCGCATAGGCCTTTTATACATGCCGTCGCATTCAGAGGCATCCAAGGTGATAACTATGTGACTGCATAGTTATAACCTATGCGGTCGCATAGTTATAAAATGTGACTTTTGGCTGGGTTGTTTTGAATTTTATGGTGGTTGATTGATGAAGCATTGCACTTCTTGATTTGAGCTTGGAACTACTTCGTGTGGGATGGTTGAAACCTATAAATATTTGTTGTGCACATCAAATTTTACATTGATTAATCATCTAATTTTTGAGAGAAAATCTTTTTCATTCACATAATCATTTTTTTCTTATTCTTTTGAAGATTCACTTTGGTTTTGGTGATCTTCATAAGGCTTGTTTAATCTTACAAACTATTTGCCATTAAATCCTTAAAATCATTGTAGAGGAGGCAAATATCATTTGAGGACAATGGTATAATCTTCGCATAGAAGAAAGGTTAAGGGCAAGAGATAAGACCGAAAGTTTTTATGATGGCTTTTCGAAAGCCAATGCCATGGACAATGTGGACAACTCCAACAAGTAAAAAAAGAAAGAAAAATCTCTTGGTCCCAAAAAGGATCAAGGGAAGTTCAAAAACAAATTCAAAAGATCTTGCTATGTTTGTGGAAAATTGGGACATTATGTAAGATATTATAGGCGTAAGAAACAACCAAAGAATGAAGAACAAGTAAATTTCATTAATGAGATTATCGCTACAGTGAGCGAAATCAATGCAACTTAAGGCAAAGTTCCGGACTGGTGGTATGATATTTGTGCTACTATCCATGTTTGTTATGATAAGTCTATTTTCAAAACTTATCATGACATTGAGTGATCAAAAGATCCAAATGAGAAATGAAGGAAGATCTAAAGTGATTGGAAAAGGCAATGTGGAACTCATTTTCACCTCGGAAAAGAAGATCACTTTGACAAATGTTCTTCATGTACCAGAAATGAATAGAAACCTACCAAGTGGAGTCCTATTAGGAAAACCAAGAATTAAATCTATTTTTGAATGTGGAAAACTTGAACTAACTCATAATGGGTACTTTGTTGGAAAGGGCTATTCCACTGAAAGAATGGTCAAGCTTTGTACTCTTAAGGATAATTCTAATAAAAATAAATCATTTTCCTATATTATTGATTCATTTAATTTAGGGCATGGTAAATTAGCACAAATAGGAGCACTACGAAAAGAATGATACAATGTGGATTTGATAACTTAGAAAATGTGAAATATGTGTTAAAAAAAATGATTAAAAAATCATTTCATAGTGTAGTAAAATCAGCAAACTTACTAGAACATGTTCATTCCGATGTTTGTGAATTGAATGGCATGCTAACAAGAGGTGGTAATAAATATTTTATTACTTTCATTGATAATTGCTTTGGGTATACTTATGTATATTTGTTACAGAATAAAGATGAAGTTTTTAGTACTTTTAAAACATATAATATTGAAGTTGAAAATCAATTAGAAAGGAAACTAAAAACTCTAAGAAGCGATAGATATGGAGAATATTTCTCTAATGAATTCAATATGTTTTGTGAACAAAATGGAAAAATACATCAATATTCTGCACCATGAGCACCAGAACAAAATGATCTAGCAGAAAGAAAGAATATGACATATAACTTATGTGGTGAAGTTTTTAACAAAATGAAATAATACATTAATATTATGCACCATGAACACCAGAACAAAATGGTATAGTAGAAAGAAAGAATATGGCATTCTTAAAAATGATAAATGTCATGTTATTGAATTGGATTAATATATAACTTATGGAGTGAAGCTTTATTTAGTGCTTGTCATATAGTAAATAGTATTCTTTTAAAAAAGAATAAGGTTTCTCTATATGAATAAAGAAAGGGAGTAACCAAATAGTAATTATTTCAAAGTATGGGGGTGTCTTGTTTATTACAAGAATACGGATTCTAAGAGAACTAAATTAGGTCATAAAGGTATTAAATGTGCCTTTTTGGGATATTCTTTAAATAACAAGGCCTATAGGTTACTAAAGTTAGATTCAAATGTTATAATAGAATTAAGGGATGTGAGATTTTTGAGAATGTATTGGCAACAAGAAATTCTCAAAACAAGACTTATTTAGACATTACGATTTCTAAAGAATCGCAAGAAGAGACACCTACAAGAGATGTTGAAAGTGAACCTCAAAGAAGTGAAAGATTTAGAAAAGAAAAAGGTCTATGATCGGATGAATTAGATTCTCAACTTATTTCTTTCTACTTAGTGGAAAGAGATATGAAGGATGTTGTAGAAAAATTCCTTTTGTTCTTCAAGTCGAAAGTGATCCTAAATCCTATAAGGAAACAATGTCTTCCAGAGATTGCATATTTTGGAAAGAGGCGATAAATA
Organism: Fraxinus ornus; assembly: GCA_903798235.1. Taxonomy (NCBI): domain Eukaryota; kingdom Viridiplantae; phylum Streptophyta; class Magnoliopsida; order Lamiales; family Oleaceae; genus Fraxinus; species Fraxinus ornus. The sequence continues at coordinate 46 of CAIGRF010353178.1, read as the reverse complement.
ATGAAATAGATTCTATTATTTCAAATAACACTTGGGAAATAGTTGA
>CAIGRF010353171.1:0-12772 GCA_903798235.1 Fraxinus ornus | reverse complement strand
CCACTTTTTTAATCTATATAACTTTTTTTAATTTGTGCCACTTTTTTGAATTCGTCACTTTTTTTTAAAATTTTGTCACTTTTTTTAGTTTTTTATCACCTTTTAAGTTTTTGTCACTTTTTAATAAAATAAAAAAGATGAAATAATATGTTATATTTTCCTAACATAATCAGCATGTGGATTGGCCTGAATGTGGTGATTATTTAAATAACATGATTGTTGGTGGTGCACAAATGGATGGTGCTATTCCGGTATTTGTCACTTTTTTTTTAGTTTGTGTCACATTTTTAAAAAAAGTAAAAAAGTGACAATTTTTATAAAAAAAGTGACATTGTGTCACTTTTTCATTTTACATAGTATTTTTACTTCCTAAAAATCTTTCATATGATTTAAGGGTATTTTTCAAAACATCTCTAATTTTAAGGGTATTTTTGTAAGTACCCCCTAAAAGAAACTCTTGAAACATCAAAAACAGACTCAAGCTGAGCCCAATAGAAATAAAAGTCCATCTATGAATTAAGTATTGGATCTGGAGTCAAAGCCCGTAGCGAAAAAGCCCGATTTTATTTTATTAGATAACTAATTATTTACATAAAATCTCATACTCTTGGTACAAGCTTGTCATGTGTTTTTAAAACCAATTAAATAAAGTGGTTATATTGACAGTTTTTTTTTCATACTAAAGGTTTAAAAGTTTGTTTGAAGTTGCATTTATGTTCTCAATTTTTTATGTCGTGTTCTTACCATTAAACGTTCATTAATTTGCACGTGTTATAATAGATGCCCATTTCGGCCCGAAAAGCTCTTTAAAATGACATAAAAAGGACTTGTTTGTACTAACAATATAATGACTTATTTGTCCCTCATAAATTATAAATACAAAAGTGTGACAAAATATTTGTCCCATATTTCAAAGTATGCTAACAAAATATTTGAATAGAAATCAAAACTAGTGACAAAATATGCTAATTAATATAACATTGAAGATATAAATACGACGAAAATGACGACATAAGGATAATAATAAACAAAGATTGAAGAAATTTAATACAATTAAAAGTGATGCAATATTAAAAGGAAAATATAGTGTCAATAATAGTCGCAGATTAAATAAAGAAATATAAAATGTTTTTGCAATAGACTAGACGAATGCCTAATCTAAAAATGGAGTTGACTTGGATTTATTTTCTTAAAAACCTCTTGCTTATATTTCTCAAAGAAATGTGTAAATATATATGAAAGAAATCTGAATAAATCAAATAGTAAAAGTTGGCTTTTAAATGTAAAAATACATTTTAGCATAGCTCTTACAATATCAATTAACATTCTTTTCTTTACACTAGTTACAATATGTGCCTTGCATGTTGTGTATATATAGTTTTATGGCTTCTATAATGTGATGAATATCCTTTAAAATATAAGCCCTACAATATTTTTGATTCAGTAGGGTTTTACTATGTACCAATAATGAGTAAAAAGCATTAAAAACTCTTGAAATGTAATTGCTTTATTGTTAGAAAACTTATGTTGTCTTGAGGTAAAAATCTGGGAGATCATGGTTGATTTGACCTTGTTCTCTAAACTTGTAAATGCTTTTATTTGAAGAATCGAATTTATTACGCCTTAAATAACAAGTTGTCAGATCATCAAAACAGGCCCACACTCCGAGCTTCTGATAACGAGTCGTCGGTCATCAAAACAGGCGAAGTACCTAAAGCAAGGCGATATGAGGCGAATATCCGAAGTGGATAGCTTTGGCATGAACTAGAACCAAGTCGTATGGCTAGAGACACACCTGTTGATGGTAGTCAATGCTTCGACATAAGATACAGATCTTTTATGCAAAGATGTGTCCAAAATAAAATCTTATGAATGATGGATGTTACATCTCTGCAGCAGACACCAATATGTCAATTCGAATCCATTTGTTAGGTAACATTTGATGATGACGGTGACAACCTTCATTTTTCTTTAGAGCTTCGTAGCTTCCTAATGCCTCCCAACTTCGTACCTCCCAATATCTCAAAGTAGGAGGAAAAGATGACTCGGAGAAGCACCTTAATAAGTAGAAAACACAGATGAGCTTGAGGGGAGCATCGCCGACTTTGAAATGCAGAGCTTTCCACTTAACCTTAAGCGGAGCAGCCAAGGACTTATTGCGTGCAAGTTACTGATAAAGAGGGCCTTTCAGCTCTGAAAAGAGGCCTCAACATGAACACCCTGTGTTGGAGGGATGTGCAGAACAAGAACCCCGCAACTTATGACGAACTGGTGAAAATGATGAGGGTTGAGATCGTCAATGAAAAAATGATTGATCATCGGAATAGGGCAGCACAAAGGCTCCCACCAACCCAAAGGCAAATGGAAAGATGCCCCACTTCGATTTAGTAAGGAAACAGTGAACTCAAGCTGGACATATCGTGGCCCCCACTTTGGGAAAGCTTTGGCAACAGCTACATTAAACACGGTACCAACACTTGCTTACGAAAATATCAGGCCTAGTACCAACATTGAGGCTGGAACATCGAGAAAACCCAACTCCAAGAATAGATGAAGGGGAAGAAAATATAGACATAGGCCTACGAATGAGGTACGACCCTATTGTACATTACACCGATTCTACGGCCACAATACAAGTGAATGTAGGGACGCCATTTATCTGCAGAAAGGTGTAATCCTCGTAGCATGATGAGGGAGGGTTGACCCCAAGAAAGGCAAATTTCTCCCAGAAGAAGAGATACAGGTGACCTACAAAGGAACACTTACCTCGACGAGTGAGAGATGAGGACGAAGATAAGCCCCAATGGGGCATAGGTAAAGGAGAGATCAAGCCTCCACCATGAAAAATGGGTCTATTCGGGAGATTGACACGATAATTAGAGGACCCCATGTAGGGGATAATTCTCGAAAGGCGCAGAAAAACTATACGATAGAGGCCAAGAATCCACATATGGCCAGTTACATTGTCAACCATTCCTAGAAGGTGAGTCTAGTTGAGCTAATCACATTTACGCAGGATGATACGACTGGTCTATATTACCACCGTTGCGATGCATTAGTAGCAAGAGTATCATAGCCCGTAACGGGTTGAAACGCATGCTCTTTGACAATGGAAGTTCGATAAACATACTTTTTCGCTCCACTTATGACAAGATACTGTTGGATTAAGAGCTCACTCCCATGAACAAGCTTCTATATGGATTTATTGGCAACAACATTATCCCACAGGGAATAATTACATTGGCAGTCGAAATTGGCTCACATCCCTTGGTGGCTTACCACTTCATGGAGTTTCTAGTAGTGTATCACCAGTCTGCTTACCATGGAGTGTTAGGTAGATCTGCCTTAAAGGAGTTATGGGTCGTTTCCTCAATTCACCACTTGTGCATGAGATTTTCCACTGAGCAGGGTATCGCCAGGGTCCTAGGCGACCAAATGGGGTTAAGGGAGTGCAACCTCAACTCCTTAAGAAAAGGAAAAGCCCCAAAGTGTGAATGTAGTGATTCCGAATGTTGAAATGTTCGACGTTCCTAAAAAAGGGCCTATCCTTGAGAAGGGGGAGATGTGAAATGTTAGAAGCTCCTGAAGAAAGGACCCCTCATGACGAATTAGATCATCGCATCATCGAATCTGAGTCGTAAACGGTCACAATGGAAGAACTGGAAAGTTTCCTTGCAAATCCTCAAGACCCTACCTAGGCATGCGAGTAGGGAAGAATCTGCCTTACGAGGTAAATGTAGAGCTTAAAAGTTTTCTACAATAGAACTTGGACATCTTTGCATGGAAGAATGAAGATATGGTGGGAATAGACCAAAATGTTACCTATTATCATTTATATGTTAATCGAAGGCATGCTTCGCATAGACAAAAGAGGCGAGCCCTCAACCTACAAATGTACGAGGCACATAAGGAGAAAGTCGAAAAGCTAACTCGTAACGATTTTATTCAAGAGTCCACGTATCCAAAGTAGATCTCTAACCCCGTATTGGTTAGAAAGCCAAATGGCAAATAGAAAATTTGCATTGACTTCTCAAACTTAAACCAAACATGCTCATAGGATAGTTTGCCACTTCCAAAAAGTAGACCAGTTGTTAGATTATACGGCAGGACATGTACTACTGAACTTCATGGACGCTTACTCAGACTACAATCAGATCTCCATGTTCCCGACGGACGAAAATGACACCTCATTTATTACAGATAGGAGTTTATATTGCTACAAGGTGATGCCCTTCGGATTGAAAAATATTGGGGCTACCTATCAATGGTTTGTAAATATGATGTTCACTGACCTTATTGGCAAAACCATGGAGGTCTACTTAGAAGATATGTTAGTAAAGAGCCTCCGAGTAGCGGGTCATGTGAAAAACCTGGAGGACACCTTTAAATTTTTTAGAAAATATAGGATAAGGTTGAATCCGCTAATATGTGAGTTTGGCGTGGCCTCTGGCAAATTCTAAGGATACATAGTTAATCAAAGGAGAATCGAGGCAAATCCAGAAAAGATCGAGGTCTTAATTAAGATGAAATCACTTCAAAAACCCAATTGCAAAGCTTCAATAAGAGAATATCAACACTCAATTGCTTCATCTCCAAAGCCATGAACAAATACCTACCCTTCTTCAAGATTCTTAAAGGGGAGAAGATGTTTCAGTGGACTTCAGAATGTGAGGAAGCATTTCAGGCATTGGAGAAACACTTGGGGCAATCTCCTTTTTTATTTATTTATCTAAGCTAAAGTTGGATGAGCCTTTTTTTTTTAATCTAAGAAGTGGAAGAAAGGATGGATAAGCAACCTAAATACAGCATTAAGGATAGCCTCACTCACCGCCACGCACTCGAGCCTATGGTAATAGGGTCACTCATCAGGGTTTGGAACTATAAGACCTCTACTGTTTAAGATCCAATGTTCCACCCTCAATCTTGCCAATCACCAGTTCTCATCTTTGAAGGATAATCAAAAGCTTTCCGATGAACCAAAGTGTCAACAGGGCTACCTGACCTCTCCCAAATGTTCTCCCCCCAATTATAGCCATAGATACCTCATTTGAACCTAACACAGTGGGTTCACTCAGCCTAGATACTACAAATTCACCCCCACCACCTCGTCTTACATTTCAAAAGTCATTTTTTCAAGAACAAAAAAGAAAAAAGATGTTCCAAATGTTTACCTAAAGTAATGAATGTTGTTATGAGCTAGTCACCGGAAACTTCAAGAACCGCGCCGAAATGCAAGAACTTTCAAGAAATTTTCTGGAATCTTTGTGTTTGCAGAGTGAAATTGAGAAATTCTATTTTTGTCAAAAGCAAAAAGTTCATACAATGAGGCAAAATCCTTTTATACGTAGCCTCCATCAACCATCACCATTGGATGAAGTCTGGTCCCATGTAGGTCGTCCATTGATTCATTGATCATCACCATTAAGATCAAACGTAAAAAACGCTCAATGGCTAGGATATGGCAGTGCAACACACGCACCTGTATGACGCGTCTCCTTGATCCTCAACAGTCGCCTGCCTGACTAGCAGTTACACCCAAGAAAATCCTATCTGGGGAGCAAACAACGATTCAACTACTTTTTCTTAAAATGTAATCTTCAAATCATTGACACAAATTCCAATGTAGAGCCTCGCTCTCCAGTTAGGACATTGCCTTTGCCACTCTAATTTTTATCAAAGCTGCTACCCTCCAAAGCCTTGTCCAAATGCTAGGACATCACATGTGCCACTCTAACTTTTGTCAAAGCTACTACCTTCCAGAGCCTCATCCTATAGCCAAGACATCGCCTTTGCCACTCCAACTTTTATTAAAGCTTCTACCTTCTAGAGTATCATCCTACAGCAAGGACATCGTCTATACCACTTAAACTTTTATCAAAGTTGTTATCTTCCAGAGCCTTGTCCTACAGTTAAGACATCACCTCTGCCACTCTAGCTTTCGTTAAAGCTGCTACCTACTAGAACCTTATCCTACAGCTAGGATATCGCATCTATCACTCCAGCTTTTATCAAAGCTGCTATCCTCTAGAGCCTTGTCCTACTGCAAGGACATCGCCTCTGTCTCTCCAGCTTTTATCAAAGCTGCTACCTTCTAGAGCCTCGTCCTACAACTAGAAAATCGCCTCGCCACTCCCGCTTTTATCAAAGTTGCGACCTTCCGCAGCCTAGTCTTATAGCTAGGACATCGCCTCTACCACTCCAGCTTTTGTCAAAGTTGCTACCTTCTAGAGCTTCATCCTATAGCTAGTTTTCCATAAGTGCTTTGCATGTTGTGTATATATGGTTTTATGGCTTCTATAATGTGATGGAAATACTTTAAAATATAAGCCCTACAATTTTTTTTTTATTCAGTACGTTTACCATGTACCAATAATGAGTAAAAAGCCTTCAAAACTCGAAAGGCATTTGAAATGCAATTGTTTTATTGTTGGAAAACTTAAGCTATCTTGAGGTAAAGATTTGGGAGATCATGGTTGATTTGACCTTGTTCTCTAAAAATGTAAATGCTTTTATTTGAATAATCGAATGTGTTAAGCATCTGATAACAAGTCGCCAAGTCATCGAAATAGACCCACACTCCAAGCCGCCGAAACACCTAAAGCAAGACAATATGAGGCGAATATCCAAAGTGGATAGCATCGGCATGAACGAGGACCGAGCTGCATGGCTAGAAGACACATATGTTGATGGCAATCAATGTTTCGGCATAAGATACAAATCTTTTATGCAAAGATCTATCCAAAATAAAATCTTATGAATGATGGATGTGACATCTCTGCAACATACGCAAATGTGTCAATTTGAAGCTGTGTCAGGTAACATTAAATGCCCGCTTACTATGGAGTGATAGATGGACGTCTATGAAGAGACGCTTCGGACTAGCAGATGAAACCACGTGTTTTCCATTCAACGGTTCTTCTTTCACCCCTCTCTCTTTAAACACTCATGCTCTGTGCCTTTGTAAGGTAATGTAACTCCACTTTTTAAAAGTTCACTATTTCTCCTGCCCTCTTGAGATATTATAGAAATCTGGACGGTTCCCACTACAGGACTAAGATGTTTGCAATTATTATCGACTAACTTGATGATCTGAGTGTTCGTGGTCGCTACCACCATTAATGAGAGTGGCCACAAGCGACTGAATGTTTATGCCAAGTGTGTAAGGAGGAATATATGTGGAGTTGCTTTCTATTGGCCACGTGGAGATCCACTTTCCAGGGTCAACGGAATCTTTTATCTAAGTTTATTTCAATGAAGTGAATGGAAAGATGTTACTATAGGCCAATCTAAGCAAATTGTATATAAACAAAAAAAAAGTGGGATATTCGTGCAACAAAATATTGATTGTTCGTGTTCAATATTTTTTGCATGGCAAAATATGCATGATCAAATGTATCACAGTTCGTGCAATGGAGAATGAAGAGGTTGGTAAAAGTTTTGTCCAGTAAAATCTGGTATTTCGATAAAAGTACCAAGATTTTTTTGTACATTAAAGTGTTAATTAAAAATTTAATATTAGCAATCTAGAATAATTCATTAATAAAATCTTCAAATTCATATATAATTTGGTGTACCTATGGTAAACACATTTTTTAGTTGAACTATTTCATATAAAATCTTCAAACAATTATTGTTGTTTTGGCCGCAATGTCCTCTTCTAGATTGATTCGACTGTTGAACTATTTTCCCCCTATCCTCTTATAAAACATGAAATATCTTTTAGCTCCTATTTGGTATGGATAAAAATAAAAACTCGGATAAAAATTGATGAAATGTGTGGTTAAAATTACTTGTTGACTTTGACTTAAATTTTAATCCAGATTTTAATTCTCTCCAAACATGGACTTAATCTTATTTTGTCTCTCCATATTGTCATGAAGAAGTAAATATTAAAAAATAAAAATAAAAATAAAAATTACATTACCCTCAAAGTTCTATTTTTTAGAAGTTCCCAATGAACTATTGATTTATTAGGTACTAAAATTATTCTATACCTAAAAGATGGGTAAACGTATCCTTACTTCTTGAAAAAATTAAGTTACAAGATGAATTTTAGAAGAATGTCCTCATGCATAGGGTTGATAAGGCCTCATTTTAATAAATCAATTAAAAGAAAACTTAACAATTGCGTAAGTGTAATAATAGCCGTTGTTTAATTATGAAATGATTGATGTTCACTTTCCCACAACAAACTTAATTTGAACGTTAAAATGTTTTGGCATTTATAATTAATAATTAATTATTGGTAGGTAAAAATAGTAGAGTGCCAAAAATGAATTTTGATAGAATTCACATCATTTCCCGTTGAAAACGATATTTAAATAATATGTATTTAGCTTTATCTAATCATTTAAATTTTTAGATAAAATGATTCAACATAATATCAGAACGGTGGATTCAAGTTTCACTGCCATCATTTAAGAATTGTGGACATTTTAGGCTTTGATAAAATTAATTATTATTTTTTAATATTAAATTATTAAATAAATAAAATAATACATATCAAAATCTAGAATATTACTTTTATCTTTTTATTTAAATGATTAGGAGAACCTTAACTCTTAAAAGATAAGAGTTTATTCTTGACGGTTGAATGACTCCCAATTAGCAGCCAATTAATTTATACACAAATTTAACCCCCTAAATAATTTACCATAATTATATGCAATCATATAAGCTTGGCACATGTTTATAAAACAAATAAAATAAAGAAATATAATTTTTTTTTCTAGACGAAAGTTAAGCTAGATGGAGTTACCTTGAAATTTGAATTTCTCAACAAAAAAAAAAAAAAGGTAATATAAAATATAAATAGAAGAAATATGAACAAATCACAATTGTAAAACATAGTCCAAACCTAGCCAATTTTTTTTTTTTTTTTTTACTATAGAATTATTCTACTCGTATATCAAATATTACATCAATGGTTACATAATGTACAATTGGCATTATGTAATTGATTGGTGAAAACTAAACAATTTCCATCAATCAATTACTAATGTCACTTGTGCATTATGTAACACTTGATATACATGTAGCAAAGTCCTTTATTTTATAATTGTAACGAGTCTAAATCGAGTGGTATAAATTTAGACCATACGACCCATTTTGACACCAAATATTCCAAGTCAGAGCAAGAAGTCAAAAATAGTTTTATATTGCGCGTTATGTGTCCATATAATATATTTTGTTGTAATAAAATCATATTTTATAAATTCATTGTGGTTTAATGATTACTTATGATAATATAAGTTGAATACTTACATTGAGAAGCACAATATGACATAACTTATATTTTGATAAAAAATAAGTTGTTCACAATCGTGTATGAGAGTTGGCACCTTGTTTTCAAATGTTGTAGTGTTGATTTATTCATCATTTGGGTTTGCGATTTATCTTTATCACATAAATAGTTAACGATGATACTAGTACACTTGGAGTATATTAAACGGTGCACGTATCAAGTTTAATTTTACAGTATGATGTGCAGAGAATTAAATTTTTCTTTAACACGGGATATTTTAACTAAATTCCTGGACATGATTGTGTATGTTTTTTCATGAGTTTAATTGTTCTTTGACTCTACAACGAGTGACATCAATTTGTTTAATCAAATATCTCGGCAAGTTTGGTTGAGAAGGAGCAGAGTAGAGAACGCAATTTTGTGTCGGGAATTGTTGCCCTAAAAAATAGGTAAGAGTTAAAGCTCGAGTGTTTTCTATTGAACAAATATATATATCCGAGCTCAATGTTTAACTACATCTAAATTTCAACATTTGTGGCTTATTTACAAGATTGTTAAAGAAAGTTGTACATAAATTAGTGAGAATAATTAGAAGAGCACAAGTAGCACGTATCTAATTATCGAATCTCGAATGGAGACAAAATACATATATGACATGTTAGAGAAAAGTATTATGGATATATGTTAGCTTTTGTGATCTTATATATTTCGAGAATGAACTCTTTTTCATTAGTGAAAAAAACAAAGATTAATAATTAAAATGAGTGATATGTGGTAAAACTATAAATGATCTAATTGTTAGATATTGAATAATGTCTGATCAGGTCACTATGTTAGTTCCAAAAAAATCTGAACTCGATTGAAATCACTTGTAAATTTTTAGACTTAATTGTAATTATGATTTAAGTTAAGGGGCTACATGTACAATTATACCAAATTGAGACCTAATTTATTTATGGACTTGGACAAGGCTTGTGTGTCTGTGTATAGGCACACTGGGGATGCTTTTCGATGTAGAAGACGTGAAAAACATTTTGAAGAGAAAGGAAAAATTAGTAAATAGTTTATTGATTTTTTATTAGTCCTTTTATTTTAAATCTTTTATATTTAATTAAAAGAAGGTATCAACACGTCGGTATATCCTTAACTCTTGAAGAATATTGTCGAAGGTTTGAAGCATCAAAATTCTTGAAATGAGAAGTTGGAAGTTTGTGATCTAGAAAATTGGAGGTGCGTGATTCATGCCCAGTTCAAATATTGATTACCGAATTTAGGTAAATTTGAATTCTTTATTTCTTGATCATAAAATACACGTGAATATATAACGACGATCTTAAATTGCAGAAAATCTTGATTTTACGAGTAATTCTTGTTCAACATTCCAATAACTAATATCAGAGCAAACTAAATTATTCACATTCTTGTTATTTCTAAATCTTGAGTTCAACATCTAATAACGATATTAATTTCTTCAAATAAAGAAAATTTTAATTTTCTAAGTAATTCTTGTTCCACATTCCAATAATTGGTATCAGAGCAGTCTAGACTATTTACATGTTTGTTATTTTTAAATCTTGATTTTAAGTTCTAGTTGAGCGATATCTAGCAATAATTTACTATATGATAATTGAATGATTAAATCATTTTGAATCATGATGCAGTTTTTTGTGATCGGTTTTTGTTGTAATTCGTTATTTCAAGTCTGTTATTTTTTTTTATTTTTTATATTAAAATAAAATTATTAAAGTATTGGTTTTAATCAACTTTTTTTTTTTTTTTTTTAAATTTTCAATTCTTGTTATCTGGAAATTCTGTAAATTGATTGAATATTAGAAAATTGACCCGATGAAGAATTCAAAAATTCTGGAGCTCAATGTCTGCACATGTAGATCCATTATATGCGCCGTTCACGTAGACCCATATTTGCAAAGGCCGCGTCAATTCGATCCTGGGTGGGTCTAGGTCTTGCGTAAGAATTACTTTTTCAGGTATGATTACAAAGTGTCAAAGTCCACCAGCGGTTTGAATAGCTGTTGTTGGAACCTTTTAATATTTTTTGGATGAATATTTTGATTAAATATTGAGCTTTGACCCAAATAATTTACATTTATTTCTTCAGTTGTTTTGGACCACAAATAATTGTTAATTTATTGTTTACGAATTTTTAAAATATTATTATTCTAAGTATCATAATATATAGATTTATTTTTGACATGGCTTGTAAAACTATATATAAAATTAAGATTCACCGTTTTAAAATATTGAATATGAGAAGGTATTTTTTAAAATAAAAATCCGTGGCTTTTTTTTGGTCAATCGGTAAACAAAATAACATGGGTTATTCCCCTTGTACCTAGGAGGGGGGGTACCGAATGGTGTACCCCCCTCACATAAATGCCAACCCCACATGTATAAAATAATGTCGACCCGTGGTCCCCACTTTCTGATGTGAGTGGGATGTAAAAGATTAGGTAAAAAAATTATGTACATGTAGCATAACCCAAATAAAATATTAGACTTGTACCGATAATGCAATGTATTCCTTGTAGGAGGGTCACGCAAATTGATTTGATTCCTTCATGATAAGATCATTTAGATATAATATAATTTGATATCATCTTATAGATGATGAAATTATTTTCAAGTATTTAGATATCTAGACAATTATTGTAAACTCTAATCGAGATCATCTTCGAACCATCCACAAAGGCTCTCGTTTATGATTTTAGTAATCAAATAACGCTTAGACTTATCTAGCTATTTGTTGTCAAATATGATTTATATAGTTGTAGAGTCCGAGCTTGACTAGTTGACAAAGTGATCTTTCCTATAGAATGGTCGGTTGGCTCACAAGGATCTAGTAGTCGTTCAATTATTGTTGTTTAATAGATCTACATGTACAATAATACATCATAAGTTAAATAATTATTCACTGATCGATTTTTTAATATGTAATTTATTGTTATTTCAAGAGTGCATTCTTTTGCTTCTAGTGGAAAAGGAAAAGATTAATAATTAGATTGATAATCTATGGTCAACTAAAAATGATCTAATTATTGGACCTTTAACAATATATGTCCATGAGGTACCTATGTAGTTATAAAAAGTTCAATCATCCTACAAGTACATAATTTTCTATCTAATGTGTTACCGAATTGACAAGTGGTGACCCCTACAGGCGCTCCCACAATAGAGGGTTACCACTTGTCAATTCGGTAATCAAATAGGTAGAAAATTATGTACAACAAGACTAATTCTAAAAAGTTTTGAACTCGCTTGCAATTACTTGAAAAGTTTTGAACTTAAATATAATTGTGATTTAAGTTCTTGTACTATATATGCAATTATAACAAATTAAGACCTAATTTATTTATGCTAAGACAAGGCTTGGGGCCTATACATATGCACATAGGGAGGCTGATTTAAATATAAAAGATATGAACAAGTCTAGTGATAAGTGCGTTTTATATACTTGTTTAGGGCACAAAATATAGATAATCGTTATTAAATATATCGAAATATGGCTTA
>CAIGRF010353036.1:0-13580 GCA_903798235.1 Fraxinus ornus | reverse complement strand
TGTCAACGAGTAAATCTCTATAAATCCTAAGTTATCGGGATAATCCTCTATTGCCATATCACTTCTCCTAACCTAAGTGGATAATAGGTCTCCACCTAACAAAAGTTATAGAAGTGTCTCTTTCACACTCCACATAATCAAGGTCTCTTCACCGATTAATAATTTCAACATTTAATCACATCTCTACTCTTGATCCAAATATCACACTCCACATCCACAGTACAAACCACCAATGTATCTCTAGGCATCTATACTCCACATCATCCAAGACACTCAACACACATACTGCTAATGCATCCCAGCCCACTATACATGCAAACAATTACACCAAATAATTAAAATGTTCTCAAAATCATGCAAATGCAATATCAAACACATCGAAATACAATATATAATCATGCAATAGAATTAAACAATCACACACATGCAGAAAGGATTACACACGGATGCATATGAATTAACTAGGTTTACTCTCAATAAATCTCATTAAGGTCATTACTCGACCCTATAACCACATTCGCCTCGTCTCTTATCTTACTCTTCTGTTTATCCTTCTTCTTCGGATGTCCCTAATAAAGTGTCTAGTCTTATCACAATTGTAACACCGTCTACCACTATACTTGTCACATCCGTTAACCTTCTTCTTATCATCATCACCACTCGAGTCACTACTTGAATCACTATTGTCTTGAGCTCTACCCAAATTCATCTGCTTAACCTTCATTTTACTCATCATCATATGCAACTCACCACTCATTTTATCCTCTTTTTCAGTCTTAATCTCCATATCTTTACTTCTAAAAGAATAAATGATAATCCTAGGTGTTAAGATGTCCCTACCCTACTTAGTCACATTTTTAACCTCTCTATATGAATTAGACATTGAATTAAACAAAATGATGACCTTAAAAGTTTCACACGCATTCTCATTACGATTAATGAATCTTGAACAAATTTATTAAAAATATTAAGAATGTCATCAAGATCCTTTGAATGATCCATTTTAAAATTGAAAAAATCTTTCAAACAAAGACAACTTATTAATAGTAGATTTAAACAAATATAGATCTTCCAACTTTTTCCAAAGTTTTTTTGTGGTATCAAGTTTACCAATTTTTCTCAAAACGGTGTTTGATAGGTGTAAAATAATGGAAGTGTAAGCAAATTCATCATATTCTTCTTTTCGTGCTTTTGTCAAATTTGCATGAAATGTGTCATCTATGACTTTTGAAAACTTTTTGTTGAATCAAAATCCCCTTCATCTTTTGTTGTCAAATTGAAAAATCTTCTTTCCCATTGAAAATCTCAACTTTAGAATGTGAAGACATTTTGAAAAAACAGAACAACCAAAATGTACAAATAGATCACACAAAGTAATCATAAGGCCGCAGTATACACCATTCTAGATTTTCTTGGTTTCATGAGCCTCGAGATCTCAATATCAAAGGAATGTTCGAACGGGTCAAGTTTAGTTGTTCTAACAAAATAATCAATGCAACACGAATGTATATCAACAAAAAATTCAAATTTTAACACAATGCAGTCTTACACAGTAGCTAAGCAACAACTAAAACACAAAATTAATTACCAACTTGCAATCAAATTCAACACTTCAAATAGTGCAAATAATTTATAACACAAGTAATGGTTACCCCACACGGTAACCTCAATCCTAAAATCACCCACATGATGCGCTAATGCTGAAATTTAAAATGTGATTAACCAATATACCAAAGCAGACCAATCTGAGTCTTTAAATAACGATAGATGCGAATTTACCATTTTGGGCCACCACTATCCTCCCTTAAGTCTCCGACAAATGCGACAACCAATCGAGCAAAAATCGAATCACAAATGCATTGGGCAAATTTATCTAGATTTTACTGTATAACCAGAAACAGAAAACCAATAGCACCAAATCGTTAGAAATATTTTGCTCGAGGAAATCTTCCCTAGGCGACTCCGGACGCATCTCCACGCGTCGCTGCCGAAATCTTCACTCGTGCCGCCTGTCATAGCTTCCACATGCACCACTTTCGGCTGCATCTCCGCCTACTAAGTCTGCCCATTGTTTTAGATTCTTCAATCGGCCAACGTTTTGGTTGAAAAATACAGTTGTAGGTTCGATTTTTTAGAAGAAAACTAGACAAATTTTTCGATCCGTCTTTCTGTCAATTTTCTGGATATTTCTAGTCAATTTTATGTTGAAATTCACACACCAATGTGACTCTAATAACAATTGTCACGGAATAATGGCCACCGAAGTGTATTTTTGAGCTCAGTCTACCAATCTCGACCTTACCAAACACCTCCAATCAACGACCCAAAACCACACATCTTCTTCACTTCGGTTGCTAACAATTGCACCCACCAAGGACACAAAAATTGAGTGTCATTTCAGCCACAAAGGCACCTATAGAAGACAACCACAAAGGCAAGAAAAAAGGGAAAAGAAGGCAAGCACAAAGCAAGGAAGAAATTGCCGGTTTTTTCTCTCAATGAAAAGGGGGGAAATAACACACTTCTTGCAAAAGTCGGCAAAAACACACGCGCGCGCGCGCGCGCACACACACACACACATATGGATTATTCTTCATGTACATTGGGGTGTCCATCCAATGTACCACTAGCACTACCCTATATATATAGAGTTTAAAGGTTAGGTTTAGCAATGGTCATGCCCCCAAAAGAAAACCAATAGGTAACCAATAAGTGGGCCAACACTAAAAGCCGTCCAAAAGTGAAGAAACCATGAGCGTCTCCAATTAAATTTGGCCACTTCAAATGGTTTTAAATGATTTTCGGGTCCAGTCATTTCATAGAGATGTCGATAATTATTTAGTCATTTGGTCAAAGCTGACTGAGAATTTCCAACAAGTAACATTATCGCCCGAATTTATTGGGTATCAAAACTAAACAATAACAAGAATACTAAATACAACATGTGCTTAAACACGCGAACATAGTAGGAGCTACAACAGTCTTCAATAAATCAGAAATGATTGGTTCCAATCAAATTGTCTAAATAGGCTTCCATTGGTGTTTGTTGTTGAAAGATATCAAGTGAATAGAATGGTAGATGACACACTTTGAAGCCTGCTTAAAATATGTCGAGTCCAAGGAAATGCGTCATATGCCGTCTATCCACTTGACATCATTCGACAATGAATACACAAGCAAGAACCTATTTGGAGAATTTGATTGAAAGCCATCTCTACTTCTTTATTGATGATGATGATGGCTATAGCTCCTACTATGTGAAATCCGAAAGAACTAAAACAGTTAAAAATCAGTATTTTTTTTTATAGCAATATCCACCTTCTTGTTAAAATAAGTAATTCTTTTACAAGTAGCATGTACTTGCATATTTAGATACAAAAGTTTTACTTGAAAGTAAATTTAACTTATTTTGAGATTATCCAAGCATTCTATTAACAAGATGAACTACATTTGAGTTTCTACTTTTTACTTGAATTGAACCCATAATTCGTTGTCTTCCTGATATTGATTTGAGTCGGAAGCGAGTTGCGAGTCGCACATGTGGATGGGCCGACCCACATGATTTTGATATGGTAAGAGTATAAAAACTACATCTACCATATAAATGCACTCAAATTGAGAAGACCATAGAACTATATTTTTCCACCAAAATCAAGCTAAAATTGACACTTGGGTTGTGGCAAATCAGTCCCTCACATTGTAACAACTGGGTTTGAGACCTGGAGTAATTTAAAATGTTGAATGGGAATGGACAAGTGTAGTGGATTCAATCATTCCTTCTTTTCAAGTAAGATTTCTTAAATAGAAATTAAAACCCCATTTGGCCTCGTTATCCTAAAAAAATTTCCCTCTCTAATTTTAAACCACAATTTTCCATAAAATAATATTACACGTAAATCGAAAACCTAACCTGCTATTCCAAAAACTATAATTTCAAATAATGGGTACCAAACATGGACTAATTTAATCCATACTTCGTAGCGTTACATTTATAATAGTGTTTAAATTTCTTCTACACATAAAGTACACATGTCGAGAAAACAAAGAATGATCGTCTTATTCTTCCTTGAATATAAAATACTGTGGTAACATTGGAAGAATGTTATTCAAGAACCAATGGGACGGCTCGAGCACTTGCCGGGGGCATGTTAATGGTAACCACCCCACATAATAATCTATATAAGTAGAATCGACAAGGAAACAGAGATGACTTCCCATTTATTCTTTCAACCTTTTTTAATTTCTTGAATTTCACTTCACAATTATTCAATCACAAGAAAGGACAGACTTTTACAATATGGGAAGAATATGATACATGTTTTTTGATGAGTAATTATTATTACAATTACATAGAAACTAAGAAAAATAAATGAACTTGAAAACGTACAGCGTATGATACTGATCATTCTAAGACCCTGAAAGTACTTTGGTTAAGGTATTCTGCACGAATGCAGCAGACTCCACAGCCGATTTAGTTAGCCAACTGATACCTACTTTTAACCGGTGCTCGTCTGTTGGTAATCTGATTAAGTATGCAACTTTCCTGGCTGCAATATAGTCACACAATCAAACCATGGAAGTGGAGAACAAAATAAATAACAGGACTGTCTGTGTATATAATATACTGAGGACTGTTCTACCTGTGTGACCAATGGGACCGTCTAAAGTTAGCCCCTCAATGAAACTTGGTGTAACAGCAGCATCGTATCTCCCAAGAGTCATCATCTCACCTAAATTCTGAAATCTGCAGCAAGAAAGCTCAGGGTAGTTTAAGATGGGAGTGAAATACATATAATATTCACGTTCCAAGACATTCCTCACGATACATAAACAAATGAATATATGAATAGACAGAAACTATTAAGTGCCTGTTTGGCTATGATTTTAAAAAATTATTTCGAAAGTAAGTTTATTTCTAAGTAAATAAGTAGACTCTAGAGTAATTATTTTTTGATGGTTGGAAATGAGTTACATATTTTAAAAGAAAACCCTTGGTTTACTGTCAAAATAAGAGTCTTTTTACTCGTAACTATAGAAAAAGTAACTTATCCAAACATGTTTTGAATAAAAGATATACTTACAAGTTTGTTTAAGGAAATAACATCAAGACAGGAGAGAGGATCTGTAAAAGGTGGGGTTTGTAAATGGAACTTAACTGAGATTAACATATTTGTGAGATCTTCATAGTAGTAAGAATTGCATAAAAAGGTCGAACTCACCACATGAAATGCTTCTTATAGATCTAAAACAACATAGAAGTGTATATATGTTACAAATGTGATTGATGTCTAACCTAAATGGTAACAGTGGTCGGTTGTTTATTGCAGCCCATAGATTCCAAGCTGCAAAATCTGCCTGCTGGAATGCTACCTGAGAAGAATATAACAGCAAATTTAGTGTCAATAAGTCAAGAAAAACAGAAAACGTGTCTTGAGAGGAAATAAAATATTCAAGGCATTCTTTCCGTAAGAAATGTTTTGAAAATGAAAATAATAAATGCTACCTGTGCAGTGTCCGGAAGCAATTTTCCACTTCTGTCTCTTAAAGCAGAAGAATCACCCAGTGCAAATATACGAGGATGACCCTTAACACGAAGAGTTTCATCCGTTTCTGCTTGGCCCCTAGAATTTAGAGAAAGATCAATCAGCTGATCGACAGTTTCTAATTGAGGAAGTAGAGGTTTAGACCCAACGGTCCATAGAACTAAATCTGCTTCCACAGTTTGACGTTTTAAGCCCCTTTCAGCAGGCTCTAACTCCAGTACAAATCTTTCAGGATCATCAAGATCAGCTTCAACATTGTTGAGTTCATGTGAAGTTTCAATATCACCCTTTCTCCTTATACAGCGTACAAAGTAACCGAGCAAAAGTTGAACATTCATGGATGATAGAACCTGTCAAAAAGAGCTCTTAGTATCAAGCCCTTTATGACATGGACAGATTGGTTGGTGATCGTGCCAATTTAGACATAAAACCACATGACAGTCATGGTAAAAAACAATTGTACCATCTCGGTGAAAGCATTCATGAATCAAGGTGAGAATGGTGTGGAAAAATGGCTTTGAGATTAATAAGACCATTTGTCGAGAAAATTTGTCCAAAAAGCAAGAAAAGGCAGGCTTTAACCAACAATTTGCCAAGTACCTGAGTCCATTGGCACTTGTCCAAAAGCATTCATGAATCAAGGTGAGAATGGTGACGAAAAATGGCTTCGAGATTAATAGGACCATTTGTCGAGAAAATTTGTCCAAAAAGCAAGAAAAGGCAGGCTTTAACCAACAATTCGCCAAGTACCTGAGTCCATTGGTACTGGTCCAATATGACCAGTATAACCTCATGTACCAATAAATCACTCACTACTAAGGCAAGGAGATGTAAATAAAAAGAAGCAGTACACATGTTGAACTCAACCACCGGGAATAAATAAAAACACATGAGATTCAGTTTTAAAAGCAGAGATATACTTGTCTAAAAGAGTAAAGCCCAGAATTTAGTAACGTTAACTATAAAGTGTGAACTCAAATGGTTAAGAACCAAATTAGATAGTAGAACACTTGATCATTCCTTCAAACTATAAAGGGAATATCATTTCACCAACATCTGTGTTAATCACAAATACCATGTTCTCTATAAGATTGCATTGAGTAGAAGCAATGGTTTTAGTAAATTGATTCCATAATCTATAAAAAATGGTGTCTTACTCTTGAAGCCGATTCCCTGTTGCCAGGTGGAGCATTAGGCAAGATTGTATTGTTAACATTAATTGCCTGTACAAGTCCCCTAGCTTGTAGTCTTTCTGCTATAGTGGCAGCCAACTCAATTCCAGAGTATCCACATCCTACAACAGTAACGTGAATCAGAGATTCCTTACCAAAGTACTTGCGCTCCAAAGCTGTCAGCTTCTCATTAACCCTCTGCATTACAAGATAACACATATAGAGACCTATCAACACTTACTTTCATCCATGTAGAATTTTGATATTAGTTAAAATATTTTTCGTGATTCAGATACTAACACGAGCTTCCTCTAGGGTAGAAAATGGATATGCATATTCCATTGATCCCGGTACGACGTCGAGTTTAGCTTCAGCTCCAAGTGCAATTACCAACCTGGCTGCCCAGATCAAGTGTGAAATCAGCATATACCATGGTATGCAAATAAAGAACCCCATTCAAAGTATAGAATAGAAGTACTACAGGAGCACAAGCCATCTTATCTCTCTGTCGTTAGTTTAGTTTGCATATGAAAATATCTGGGAACATAATAAAAATGGCAAAAGAATTTGAATTTCTCTCAACTATCTGGAAACATATATTTGCAGATAGACAAGGACATTAAACCAACTAGTTGAAAAACTTGAGCATGCACATCAATTCACATTCAAGAAAGCATATATAATCTATTTTTGCAAAGAAACTCACGTGTGAACAAACTACCAGTCACTAGATGTTAAACTATTGAAGATTGTCACAGTACATTTTAGTCCTATCTTTAATCATCCATCCAAAGACAAAGGAAGATATTTCACCACTCGAAGAAAGATTATTATTGTCAAGGGATCTTTTGAAAATTGAGGTCAAATGGCTTATTGCATGAATCGAGCTTGACAAAAAGAATCAATGAAATAAGAAGAAAACATGAATGATAACAATAAATTGAAAGAAACAAGCTACAAATAAAAATTGTCTTAAAAAGTAATTTCTCAATAAATCAGAGATAAAGATTCCGAGCCTGGATTAGACTAGTTCTGAAAAAAAAAATGCACAATGGGAAGTAATCAAACATGATATGAGAAAATCTAACCTAATGAAAGCTCTTTCTCTTTTGATTTTTGGGTTTGGGTCTCATTTTACAAAAAAATACTTCATCAAATAGCCTAGACTTGTGTCAACTAAAGCTTCATTCTGATGGTTCTCAAACTACTAATTACAATACTTATAAATAAGACAAAAAATCTGTTATAAACAGAATTCACCAGGAAAGCTACAACATTCACAAACAGCGTGAACTCTCGAGAATCCTACAAAAGTATACCAGTCGTATTCAAGAAGGAGACCACTTTCCAGATGAACAACTCCGACTGAGCCAGATACTGTGTGCCCATTTGTCCCTACATGATAGCGGGGAATTAAACTTTTCACTCTGTCTTTAAAAAATTGCACAGCAGTGTTTGCCAGCAAGTCAGAGAAGCGAGGAGCAATTTCCCATTCATCTACTTCTGTAATAGGAAAAATTACCACGGTAAGATGAACAGCTGTAATTAACATAGCAAAACAAGGAGAAAAATTGATGCTCCATCATATATAAATCAAAGTATACCTCCAGAAAGGAGCTCGTACAATAATGGCTTAAAAACAAAGCGCTCAGATTGGTCAATGAGAACCACCTGTTGCATTACAGAGAATTCTTCATTGTCTAGGTAACACTCGTCAAGATGTCAAATGTGTGTGAGCAAAGACATCCACAATCCACAATTAAGTCAGACAAGATTTAATATATGTTAATTTCATTCTCCAATGGAATGGAGAGGGTTCAAAAGCCCCCAGTACAAGGTTCTATCAAATTGACTATTCAATAGTTCCTTAATCATTAAAAAAAAAAAGAGTGAGAGAATTGATTGATTTGGCCTTGCGAACAAAGTTCATACAGGTAAAGGTCTGATCTACCAATAAAAAATGTGTGTGGTCATTTTTTCAACTCATACTATACATGAAAACTATGTTGCAACATAAAAATATATATCTATATAACAAAAATTAAACACAAAAAAAGAGGAAAGGCCATCAATCACAACTTATTTAAGATTTATATATCAATTCATATGCTACATGTATAAATGTTTGTTGAGAATCAGGCAGTTTTGTCTCTAGAAATTACATCATGTTATGCAGTTGAAATCTATGAACCGTACAATATTGTAAAACAAACATCAAAAGCATTTCCATTGAATCATTTACAGGCATCTGCAGCCTGCAACTGGATACTGGAAAGGACAAACTTTTATATCATGATGCACGAAAAACTGATATCAGCAAAATATGCTACTGATAGAAAAATGTCAAAAATCAATTAATTAAGCCATTATATTTTAATGAACTTTGAAGGTTTAACAAAAGGCTAGACTACGAAGGTGGTATTAGATTGATAACCAGCAATTGTTTTCCCAATTTTCACATGAAAATATCTTCCATTACTATAAAAGCGCCAGAATATATCAATTGAAGAAATATATATATTCTACCTGAATGTGGAGTATATGATATAATATGATTACTTGGTCAGAAACTGAATACATTCGTGCTGATTGTGTGTGTGTATGCATGTGCCTATATACCAGCCTTGTAGATAAAAGTATCAGGGGACATATTATATATAATTTCCCTTGATAAGAGGTTACCTGGGGTTTCTTGTCGTCAGGCCAAGTTAGTGATTCCAATCGTAGTGCAGTGTATAGCCCTCCAAACCCACCACCAAGTATGCAGACCCTTGGTCGCTGTAAAATGAACAGTGTTTTGTTACAATATATTTGATAACATTTGCGGTCTCAGTGATAGAGAGGAGGCTCATAACTGTGAAAATAAAATCAAGAATTGAAAAGAACTTAACAAGAGAAATTAGGTAGAAAAGGTTGTAATTGTATTCAATAATCAAAAGGTAATCAAAACAAAGAGTAAACCTCTCTATTTATAGGGGTTTAAACAATCCTCTAGGAAATTAATGAAAACCTAATCAAAGTAGGAAGCTAATTAAGGAAATAATTCCAATCTGACGCAAACTAGAATTAAAGAAACCATACTAATTTAATTCCTTTTTCAGCTCGAGTATGCTTTTAGTGTTTATCATTTCTCTCTGACTGAAAAGAACTCGACTCTGGTTAGTTATAATCCATATAAGCATTCAATAACTTTGGATCCAACTATGAGACTCATCATTATTAATCCAAGTAACATCACTGTGGACAATCTTTCCGATGCACCAGAAATCAACGAAATCTACAATCCTTCGAAGAAACAGTTTGATCTTCGAGCAACTCATCAATGATATTAGAAAGGTAAACGTAGTGATTGGAGCCTGATGGGTGGCCAAGGGGCCTGACCTGCACAGATAGGAGATGGCAAAATTGGAGGCTCGAACATACCTCGATAAGGATATAAATTTACTATATTGAAAACTGAACTAATGGCAAATCAAGTAGATATGGATTAGTTCCAAGCCTTTTAAAAATGGAAAAGCTCCAATTGATCTATTACAAATGAAAAACGTTATGTAGCCCGCCAATCATTACATCATCGCCAACATTAAATATATTATGCCTACGGTCTAAATGAACTACATGTTTATTGTTGTCATTACTTATACTACGTTTACGTTTAATTTCATCATGCAACTTATGAATATGGTCATTAAAAGCTTACGCAGAAGCAAAGAGACGAAATTAGTAGGCAAAGGGACAAGATCAAACAATTGGCACAGTGAGAATCCCTGTACTACTTCAAATGGGTTATGACCGGTTGATTGTCAGAATTATTGTACACGAACTTAAAAATAAGCAACCCAATATCCTAACTTCCCAGATTATCCCCAACTAAACAACGAAGTAGGTTACGTAGGGTATGGTTAACCACCTTAGATTGATAGTCAGTCTAGGAATTGAAAGCACATGAAGACATAATTGTAGTTTCAAACAATTTTCACAGTCTTCAAAAGTAACTAACAAATTTGACATGATGATCACACGCAATAGAGACTAGATGTCCATGTAAGCATATAATTTCTTTGAAGAACAACTTAGCAACATCGGAATGCGTCAATAAACTGGGAATCGGAATGAAATGTGTCAACTAGTGAACGTAATACTAATTTATGAAACTAAAAAAATGATGACTTTGATGGTCAGGGTCCTATGTACCTAAACAAAACTTCCTTTCAAAAGAACAGTGTGATACCATTTGGATAGGTTATCGATGGGAGATATCATTCAAAATTAATACATTGTGATGTGGAGCAGAGAAAATGATATACCTGACCTCAAGTTTATTGGCCTACGGTTAGCTTGTTATTATTTCCTTTCATGACTTAATATTTTGAGGTACTAATCGATAGCCTCATTTCTAATGCCAAGGGAGGAATACGTCTTTTTATGTGAATAACCAATCATTTGTTCATCCATCACCTTTGCCGTTTCTCAACCAATTCTATAAGATCTTCATCTCCGAAATTGCTCTTTCTATGGTTGCATTTAAAAATTGGTAAAGCCAATGCAGATTTTTTTAGCAAATACACCAATTTAAAATACAATCTCCTTTCATCTCCACCAACTTCACAAGTTCAGCGATTCCGTTCAAGAACTTCTAGTTAGTTATCAGGCATCCTGAACTTTGGACCAATTTTTGTCACAAGCAAAGAATAAATTGCACGGAAACTACACCGTCACGGTATAATAATCGTTCTTCTCTAAATTACTCTTTTACCGATAAACCTAATAGTTTTTTATGCTCCAGTTCAACACTACCCAGAAAATCAGAAGGCATTAAATTGTAGAAAAATGGAGTCCAACCTTGTTATTGTCAGGCCAAGCATATCTGGGAGGTTCAGATTCCTTTGCAGACACTTCCCTTACGTCCCCATATTTTGTGGTTGGGGCCGAGGCAACAATGCTTAGACCACGCCTCCTGGCCGGAGCGGAAAATATCCAAGAATTGATCGGATACTTGCGCGAATGTTTCATGAATAACTTTCTCAATCGGAAATGCCCACCTGCAAAATGCAAAATTCACCTTAAATTCAAGAAAAGAAAAAGGTTGACAGGTAAAATTGAACTTAAAATCATCTACGTACATTGCATAACAAAATGGGCATGGAAGGAAGTACAGTTGAAAAGTGGTAACGTCGCCAATGGAGAAATTGTGCTTGCCATTACAAGTCGCCTACTTGAACGTCTAAAAATACGGTGATTCTAAGAATAATCACAAATTAAAAGAGTGATGCATTTCTTAATCTGCAAATCAGTCAAATACAGAAAAATTGACGAGCAAGCCCGGGGGAGAGTGGCGGAGGTGGCCGTGTGTGTTTTTGGAGCGGGCATTAGTTGATGAGTTTGTGTGTGGCTACGTTGATGAGTTTGTGTGTGGCTGTGTTGGTTCCACGAGTTTGAATTTAGAAGTAGGTATGTTAGCGGGTAATTTAGGCATGAATGGGTATTGAATCATTGGTAGCAACATATATGCATCAATATTAATACTATTCATCCACACACAGGTGATTGTAGATTTTTGTGGTGGTAGGATTGTTACTACAACGGTTCAATATAATGCATTCAAATTTCAAGAATAATGTGATAGTCACTTATCTGTTACATATATTGATTTTAGATAAATAACATTTTTCTTAGGTTGACGCAATGTTTTGTCAATTGAGATGTTGATGTCAATTTCTAACATCTACCGATAAAAATAGCATATTATGATAGATGAACTCCTCACGGAAGGAAAGCAAGAGAATGCGAGTATCTAACCAAATGTTTCACACAACAGAAGTATACATAAATATAAAAGTTAAAAGCATGTTTGGCTAATTATTTATAAATATTCAAGGCACGTTTTATTCATATATATTGAGGGATCCAAGAGTAGTATTTACTTATTCATCACTCATTTTTATTTATTTATAAACACTTTAGTATCGACGAATTTTACTCAAAGATAATGAATTGATTATTTTGACATGTATCACAATTGTTTATAATAATTAATAACAATTGAGACCTTGTTAGTGTTAATATTCATAATTTGAGTAATTCTATTTATTTCACCAGGATCATTTCCATGTGATGTAGTATTAAATGATAAGATACATAAATTGAATTTTATATCATATATTTAATTAATCTTATCATTTCATTCCACATCAACTACCGCATATAGATTGAGAACAAACCCTCGATTGTTATATATCTCTTCATAGTTAGTTGATCATTCATCAACATACGCTGCGATTGTTTTTCTAAATAGACAAGTATATATGTAACAATTAGAGGTTTTTAGCTAAAGAATGTTAAAGCACTTAATATGATATATTTGTTTCTGAATTGTGATTGAAGGGAACTCTAATTCAAAATGGATTACTCACATCGGAAAATGGGTTGTGGGTAGTTCATATGAAGCAATTGATCCACAAGATATTGAAATGGATAGGAGGGAGTGTGTGAACTTGAAATTCAATTCTATAACTTTTCTCAACCTCCATCAACATATCTTGCACAAAAGAGAGAAAAATAGTGGCTGAAAATACTTAAAAATTTGAGAGGAATAATGCAACAAAACTGAAAAGGGCCTAGAACCATGTTTTTCCCAAGAAAACTCACAAAATTTGGCATTTAGATTGTGAATTATGATCTTATTCTATTGTGATCGAGATTGAAACCATATGATTGCAACAAAATTGCAAATCTTGGATTATGCAAAAGCAAGGTAATTCAACCATGTAGATTTTGAAAATTCTTCTTTTCAAGTAAGAATTCTTGAAGCGAAATTATGTTCAAGAATGCTTTAGGCTGTGTTTGATTACCTTCTTTTTCCATG
>CAIGRF010353030.1:8168-18495 GCA_903798235.1 Fraxinus ornus | reverse complement strand
CCTATAAGAGGTGCACCACCAGTTTCTACCATTAACACAATATTTGATAATCAAAATCAGATTCAGAGCCAGAATCAAATGGCGGTGTGCAGCCTGAAGAAAGAAGGGAAGAAAGTGGTTTTCATTTTTAAATTATATTTGGGATTTATTTATACTTTATAAAAAAAATTGGGAATATAGTTACAATTTATTTTTTATTTTTCTTTTCATTTTTTTTAATTTAATTATAATGTATATTCAGCATTTCGTAGGTTTTAATTGAGAAAATGATGATTTCAGCAATGAAATGTGGAAATAAGGTTAAAAATGCCAAAAAAATGAAAGGTACGTCGTTTTGTGGTAATTACCCGATGTATTTTTGTCTAAATAGGTTTCTTTTATTGTTTTGGGTTAGTTTTTTGTCATATGGTTTTAAATGTGTTCTAATTTTGCGGAATATTCTTGTCCTACAAACGTTTCGAATTTTCTTTCTCTTCCAAAATCTCTATATATTTTGTACTTTCCTTTTCTTGATTTTCCTCATTTATGGAGTTCAAATTTAAACTCCTCGTGAGCTTCATGTAAATTTCATTCTTTGAAAAAAAAAAAAAAATACTATTTCATGGCGTCTGAGAAGGAAACGAAGGTTGCCAAATTTAATAAAGATTTAATTTGTGCGTTGAACATATTACGTGTTCTTGAATTTTAACGTATTTTATAGTCTTGCTTCGATTTGAATTTGAAACTTTATTATGACCATTCCTCATTCATTGTCCACTTCTTGTTGCTTTGTCGACAAAATTCAGCCCTTGTGTCCTAAATTTATGAATCTGCCCCTGTTCTTCCAAGTCATGGCATGATTTTTATGAGAAATGAGGAGCATTTTGAACCCTTTTTATCTTTGCATTTCGTAAGTACAACCCATTCGACTACCAAGAATGAATTATTTCCAAAAAAAACTATCAAGAAATGAAATATAAATGAGGTCATATATTCGAAAGGTATATTTTTAGTGAAAAATCAATTTTTTTTTTTATTACATTGGAATGACTGGGATGGTGGGGAATCAAACCTCAACCTTTTACTTGGAAGTTTTCAATGTGATAAGAATGTGTTCGTGTATTTAAATTTAAAATTACCCATAATATACCATCTGAATGGTAGTCAAATTAAAGTAAAATATTAACAGCAAAACAATAGAAAAAGTAAAAAGTAAAAACCAGTTTGCGTCAATACAACCTTTATGAGAAAAGTTCCAAACAATTAAACCATTTTATCAGAAAAAAATTGACATTTTTGTTGACATTCTTTCACATTGTGGAGGGACCCACGCGGGGCCCATGTGAATTAAAAAAAAAACCACCACCCCCAAAAAAAAAATTGTAAGAGGACTGTCAAGGAGGGTGTCATTATGCACGCACAAGCATATTTTAATATGACGTTAATACTTGTATCTTGCCATTTCTTCAAGCCATCGAGATAGTCGCATATAACTGAAACATGAGATGGACAAGCTCATAAACGAAAATGTCGTTACTCCATCTGAATCGTGATTACTTATTGACTACACAAATGTTATAAGTGTAAAGAGAAAACAAAGAAAATATAGTTTCCCTTTTCGATTTTGTTTTATTTATTGAATTTCATTTTAAGTAAGTATGTAACTTGGCATTCGGGCGGAGGGACTTTGGACATAATTTCTTTTTCTTTCTTTTATTTTCTTTATAGCGTTAAAATACACCTCAAAATAATACAATGGAAGAATCTACGTTTTCCATCTATCAAATCACGTGGGCAGCATTGTCATCGAGGAGATATTTTAGTTTGTTATTTTAGTTGTAAACTAACTTTCCCGCCTTTTTCACTTTCCCGCTATTTTCATTCTTGGACTGTATTTATACGGTTAAATGTTCTTCTCGTTGATTAAGTAAGTTAAATAAAGTTTCTCTCAATATTCTTCTTCTCTGTAATATGGTATCAGAGCTATTTACTTCTTAGCTTCGCAATCGATCTTCAATTGATCCTTTATCTACTGATTGATCATGGCAAATGATCCGATCCAAATCTCAGCTTCTTCAATGAGCAATTCCGCCACTGAAGATGGCTCCAGTCCTTATTTCTCCATCATTCTGATAATCCTGGACTCATATTGGTTTCACAGCAACTGACTGGTGAGAATTATACATCATGGAGTTGTGCTATGTTTATATCCTTATCGGTGAAGAATAAGGTAGGATTCATAGATGGATCCATCACTAAACCTGAAGAAAATGCTGAACTCCTCAATTCATGGATCAGCAATAACAACATGGTTATCTCATGGATCCTTAATTCCGTATCAAAGGAGATTTCAACTAGCAAATATACTCTGAATCTGCACATGAAATCTGGATTGATCTGAAAGAACGATTTCAGCAGAAAAATGGCCCTCGAATTTTTCAATTGAGGCGTGAGTTAATGAATCTTACGCAAGGGCAATTGTCAGTTAGTGTTTATTTTACTAAACTGAAGATGGTTTGGGAAGAACTCAGCAATTACAGGCCTTCGTGTTCATATGGAAAATGTAGCTGTGAAGGAAACAAAAAATTGATGGATCATTATCAGATGGAATACGTCATGTCCTTCTTGATGGGGCTTAATGAATCCTATTCTCAAGTCAGGGGCCAGATATTGCTTATGGATTCAATTCCCTCAATTAATAAATTTTTTTCTCTTGTCACCCAAAAGGAACACCAAAAGGGGATAAACTCGACTTCTGGATCTACTGATTCATTGGCTTTTTATGCCAAAACTGATGATAGGAAACCAACCATGGGGCAGTCTTACAACAGAAATCAGAGGAGAGACAGGCCTATATGCACATACTGTCGTTATGGAGGTCATGGAGTTGATAAGTGCTATAAACTCCATGGCTATCCACCTGGATACAAAACAAAGCAGAGAACTAATTCCGGTAATCAAACTGGTTATAAATCAAATGCTGTAGCTAACCAGATTTCTGATTCAATTTCAAGCCAATCTGCTGGCAATGTTGGGAATTTTGTACAAACTTTGAATTCTGATCAGTACAAACACTTGATGAACATGTTGAACACACATCTTGCTGGTTCAAAGGTAGGAGATGAAAATGCCAATTCAAATCATGTATCAAGTACATGCTTGTCATCTATCTCAAATAATAAACTATTCAATTATGCTGGACATTGGGTAATGGATTCTGGGGCAACCAGTCATGTTTGTTTCAATCGCGCTTCATTCAAAACACTGAGGGTGATAAAACATGCCTACATTACATTACAAAATCATATCAGGATCCTTGTACATTTAACTGGAAGTGTTGAACTCATTCCTGATTTAACCCTTCAAAATGTGTTGTTTGTTCCTCAGTTTAAGTTTAATCTCATATCAATTAGCTCTTTTACTAAGGATTCAAATATAAGTGTCAGGTTTTTTACTGACCATTGTGCCATTCAGGATCAGTACAGTTGGAAGATGATTGGCAGAGCTAATACAGTTGACGGACTTTACATCATTGAAGTAGGATTTGATGTAATAAAATTTGATTGTAATTCATTTCATGTTGTTAACAATCATACATGTTCTGTAATAAATAAGGTGACCTCTCATCTTTGGCACCATAGATTGGGACATTTGTCTTTCAAAATGTTGGAGACTTTGAAAGATCAGTTACAGTTCAAAAGTGAGAAAAATAGTGTTAATCCTTGCTATATCTGTCCACTGGCTAAACATAGGCGTTTATCGTTTACTTCAAATAATCACATGTCTTCAAACAGATTTGACCTCATCCATTGTGATGTTTGGGGTCCATACAGTTCTCCAACTCGTGAAGGCTATAAATATTTTCTTACACTAGTGGATGATTGTACAAGATTCACTTGGGTTTACCTGTTAAAACAGAAATCTGATGTGCATGAGATAATTCCCAGATTTTTCAGCCTTGTTGAAACACAATTTCATAAAACCATTAGAGCATTCAGGTCAGATAATACACCTAAATTGAGATTTACTGAGTTTTTCAATAAAAAGGGCGTGTTACACCAATTTTCTTGCCCTGAATGCCCTGAGCAGAATTCAATTGTTGAAAGGAAGCACCAACATTTGCTTAATGTAGCAAGAACCTTGTATTTCCAATCACGAGTTCCTATTTCATTCTGGGGTGATTGTGTCTTGACTGCCACTTACCTGATAAATCGAACTCCTTCATCAATTCTTCATAACAAATCTCCATTTTCCCTATTATATCAGTCATCTGTAGACTATAATTTTTTTAAGGTGTTTGGGTGTTTATGTTTTGCCTCCACCATCACCTCTCACCTTTTAAAATTCCATCCTAGAGCTAAGGCGTGTGTTTTTATTGGCTATTACCCGGGGATTAAAGGATATAGACTATATGATATCATTTCAAAAAATATTTTCATTTCTAGGGATGTGGTTTTCCATGAATAAATTTTTCCCTTCCATTTTGCCTCAAAGTGCCCTGAAGTTATTGATTCATTTCCTAACCTTGTTTTGCCCAATCATATCACCGTCATTTCTATCGATAAAAATCATACTGCTAATGAATCCATTCCTATTCCTTTCCATGACTTATCTAGTAATGTTGATATACCTTCACCAAGTATTGATTCTACTGATATACCTGCTTCAAGTTATGAACTTCCCATTTCTTTGCATATTCCTGTTGTTAATACCACTAATGATCTTATTGATCATAATCCCAGTGATCCAAGTGCTCAAACTCTCGGGAGATCTTGAAGTTAGCAAAACCCCTTCATACTTGCAAGAATTCCATTGCAATCTCCTATCTAATTCATCATCTTCCATCTTTACATCACCTCATCATTACCCCATAAGTCACTATCTTTCCTATTCTAAACTTTCTCCATCTCATAAAGATTTTATTTTAAACATATCCTCTAACACTAAACCACAACATTATCATCAAGCCATAAAGGAAGCTCATTGGAGAGAAGCTATGGCCGCTGAACTAGATGCCATGGAACTAAACAAAACTTGGTCTGTCACCATTTTGCCTAAAGGAAAACACACTATAGGCTGCAAATGGGTGTATAAAACCAAGTACAAATCTGATGGGACTGTCGATCGACATAAAGCACGCCTAGTTGCAAAGGGTTTTACACAACAAGAGGGACTAGATTTCTTGGAAACCTTCTCTCCAGTGGCTAAGATGGTGACAGTGAAGCTATTGCTAGCTATAGCAGCAATAAACAAGTGGCACATCATTCAATTGGATGTCAATAACGCATTCCTTCATGGGGATTTGTTTGAGAAAATTTACATGGACTTGCCTTTGGGTTATAACCTTTCTAATTCATCTAGCAAACAGTGGGAGCGTTTGGTTTACAGGTTACATAAATCTATTTATGGCTTGAAACATGCTAGACAGTAGTTTTCGAAATTTTCTCATGCTCTTATATTACGTGGATTCCATCAATCAAAAGCTGATTATTCTCGTTTTACTAGAGGTTCTGGAGACAACTTTGTTGCCCTACTGGTATATGTCGATGACATAGTCATCACATGCTCAAATTATTGTATCATTGATGATTTGAAAACATTCCTTCACAACCAGTTCAAACTTAAAGATCTTAGCAAGCTGAAATTCTTTCTGGGATTGGAGATTGCTAGATCACATAGTGGGATTGTTCTGTCCCAAAGACATTATGCTCTCCAGCTGCTAGAGGACACTGGATTCCTTAGTTGCAAACCTGCTGTGGTGCCTATGGATCCCAAAGTTCGTTTGAACTCCTTTGATTGGGCGATTGCTCTACTTGACAGTGTCTAGGCCAGACATCACGTTTGCTGTTCATAAACGGAGTCAGTTCATTTTACAACCTCGAAAGCCCCATATAACTGTTGTTCATCATTTATTGCACTACATCAAAGCTACTCCAGGCCAGGGACTTCTATTTTCTGCTGGTTCATCTCTACAATTACGTGCATATACTGATGCTGATTGGGGTTCGTGCTTGAAACAAGAAAGTCAGTCACTGGATTCCGTGTTTTTCTTAGGGATTCAATGGTATCTTGGAAGGCAAAGAAACAAAACACAATATCCAAGTCATCTGCATAGGCTGAGTACCGTGCATTGGCTTCAACTGCTAGTGAATTAATATGGGTACAACAACTTCTTTGTGACTTCCATGTAAATATCAAGAAGCCTGCTTTAATCTTTTGTGACAATCAGGCAGCCGCTCACATTGCAACCAACCCCATCTTCCACGAGCGTACAAAACATATAGAGATAGACTATCACTTTGTAAGAGACAAAATCAATGATGGAGTTATCAAGTTGCTGCCGATCCGAACGAATCATCAACTTGCAGACATCTTCACGAAGCCATTACCCACAGCTGCATTACATCATTTGTTGTCCAAGATGGCTATTACTAATATCCATAGCTCATTTTGAGGGGGAGTATCAAATCACGTGTGCAGCATTGTCATCAAGGAGATATTTTAGTTTTTTATTTTAGTTGTAAACTAACTTTCCCGCCTTTTTCATTTTTCCGCTATTTTCATTCTTGGACTGTATTTATACGGTTAAATGTTCTTCACATTGATTAAGAGAGTTAAATAAAGTTTCTCTCAATATTCTTCTTCTCTGTAATACCATCCAATGTGAATAAAAATCCCAAGAATGAAAATACTAAAAATCTTTAATTTTCAAGTGCTCGTATCAAAGCTTAGAGACTGCAACCACAATTCCCCGTGAATTTAACCTTATAAATAGCATTAGTTATACGCACATGTATTGCACTTGCGATGCACGTGAAGTGGCCATAATAACGTATTTAATCATTAAGAGGGGACAAATATTATTTGAAGTGTTGTAGTTGAAAAAGATACTAAACTATGTCCAAAATAAGAGTAATCCGTGTGCCCATTAGCATATTAGATCAGATGCAATTAAAACTTAATCAACAGCCCAAACCCAAATTCATCTAAATTAGAGACATCCCATCCCCCTCTCTACATCTATGTTTCTCGAGATTTTTCTAAACTTACCCGTCCGTTTACACTCCTCTCACATGAGGGAAGGGTCCACGCTCAAATAAAATAATCTGCCCCCCCAATTGTGAGGGATAATTACATAAAACCAGCTGTTTAGTTTCAAGTTTATGAAAATCAGGTTTAAACTTTATTTAATCAAAATTCATGTTTTTCATTTTTAATTAATAATGATATTATAAAATTAAAATAACATATATACTCACCCTACTACCTACCCCCACCGAATTTATTTTAAATATGAAACCCTAAATCTATCCAGACCTAACCTAATCTATTTTATTTATCTCTTCTCACCATTTCTCCCAATCGGTCGCCACCTCTCTCCACCGTCACTCGCCGCCTCATCTCCCTCCCTTCCTCTGCTGCGAATCGCAGCAGTGTCATAGCGACGCTGCTGCCATCGCAGCAGCGCCGCTACGCTGCTGAACGTAGTAGCCCCCTCCCTGTCGGCGTCGCAATGTTGTAGCAGCAGTGTCGCGATGCTGCCACCACTGCATCGACGTTGCCGTTAACAGCAGCGTCGCGATGTTGCTGTCGGCGTCGCGATGCTACTGTGGCTGATGGGTGGGTGTGTAGAGGTCTTCAATGCGGTGATGGATCTGCTGTGGGCGTAGCTATGAACGGGGCGTGTGGTGGATCTTAGGTGATGGTAGTGGTGGATTTGGATTTGAGGTTTTACACTGATTGTGGATCTGTGATTTTGATATACCTGCTTCAAGTCATGAACTTCCCATTTCTTTGCATATTTCTGCTGTTAATACCACTAACGATCTTACTGATCATAATCCCAGTGATCCAAGTGCTCAAACTCTCAGGAGATCTTCAAGTTAGCAAAACCCCTTCATACTTGCAAGAATTCCATTGCAATCTTCTATCCAATTCATCTTTATATCACCTCATCATTATCCCATAAGTCACTATCTTTCCTATTCTAAACTTTCTCCATCTCATAAAGATTTTGTCTTAAACATATCCTCTAACACTAAACCACAACATTATCATCAAGTCATAAAGGAAGCTCATTGGAGAGAAGCTATGGCCGCTGAACTAGATGCCATGGAACTAAACAAAACTTGGTCTGTTACCATTTTGCCTAAAGGAAAACACACTATAGGCTGCAAATGGGTGTATAAAACCAAGTACAAATCTGATGGGACTGTCGATCGACACAAAGCACGCCTAGTTGCAAAGGGTTTTACACAACAAGAGGGACTAGATTTCTTGGAAACCTTCTCTCCAGTGGCTAAGATGGTGACAGTGAAGCTATTGCTAGCTATAGCAGCAATAAACAAGTGGTACATCATTCAATTGGATGTCAATAACGCATTCCTTCATGGGGATTTGTTTGAGGAAATTTACATGGACTTGCCTTTGGGTTATAACCCTTCTAATTCATCTAGCAAACAGTAGGAGCGTTTGGTTTACAGGTTACATAAATCTATTTATGGCTTGAAACATGCTTCAAGACAGTAGTTTTGAAATTTTCTCATGCTCTTATATTACATGGATTCCATCAATCAAAGGCTGATTATTCTCTTTTTACTAGAGGTTCTGGAGACAACTTTGTTGCCCTACTGGTATATGTCGATGACATAGTCACCACATGCTCAAATTATTGTATCATTGATGATTTGAAAACATTCATTCACAGCCAGTTCAAACTTAAAGATCTTAGCAAGCTGAAATTTTTTCTGGGATTGGAGATTGCTAGATCACATAGTGGGATTGTTCTGTCCTAAAGACATTATGCTCTCCAGCTGCTAGAGGATACTGGATTCCTTGGTTGCAAACTTGCTGTGGTGCCTATGGATCCCAAAGTTCGTTTGAACTCCTTTGATTGGGCGATTGCTCTACTTGACCGTGTCTAGGCCAGACATCACGTTTGCTGTTCATAAACTGATTCAGTTCGTTTCACAACCTCGAAAGCCTCATATAACTGTTGTTCATCATTTATTTCACTACATCAAAGCTACTCCAGGCCATGGACTTCTATTTTCTGCTGGCTCATCTCTACAATTACGTGCATATACTAATGCTGATTGGGGTTCGTGCTTGATACAAGAAAGTCAGTCACTGGATTCCGTGTTTTTCTTAGGGATTCAATGGTATCTTGGAAGGAAAAGAAACAAAACACAATATCCAGGTCTTCTGTAGAGGCTGAGTACCATGCATTGGCTTCAACTGCTAGTGAATTACTATGGGTACAACAACTTCTTTGTGACTTCCATGTGAATATCAAGAAGCCTGCTTTAATCTTTTGTGACAATCAGGCGGCCGTTCACATTGCAACCAACCCTATCTTCCACGAGCGTACAAAACATATAAAGAT
This sequence comes from Fraxinus ornus, assembly GCA_903798235.1. NCBI lineage: Eukaryota > Viridiplantae > Streptophyta > Magnoliopsida > Lamiales > Oleaceae > Fraxinus > Fraxinus ornus. The sequence goes on along the minus strand of CAIGRF010353030.1, from coordinate 9,131 downwards.
AGACTGTCACTTTGTAAGAGACAAAATCAATGATGGAGTTATCAAGTTGCTGCCGATCCGAACGAATAATCAACTTGTAGACATCTTCACGAAGCCATTACCCACAACTGCATTACATCATTTGTTGTCCAAGATGGCTATTACTAATATTCGTAGCTCATTTTGAGGGGGAGTATCAAATCACGTGTGCAGCATTGTCATCAAGGAGATATTTTAGTTTTTTATTTTAGTTGTAAACTAACTTTCCCGCCTTTTTCATTTTTCCGCTATTTTCATTCTTGGATTGTATTTATACGGTTAAATGTTCTTCACATTGATTAAGAGAGTTAAATAAAGTTTCTCTCAGTATTCTTCTTCTCTGTAATACCATCCAATGTGAATAAAAATCACAAGAATGAAAATACTAAAAATCTTTAATTTTCAAGTGCTTGTATCAAAGCTTAGAGACTGCAACCACAATTCCCCATGAATTTAACCTTATAAATAGAATTAGTTATAAGCATATGTATTGCACTTGCGACGTGAAGTGGCCATAATAACGTATTTAATCATTAAGAGGGGACAAATATTATTTGAAGTATTGTAGTTGAAAAAGATACTAAACTATGTCCAAAATAAGAGTAATCCGTGTGCCCATTAGCATATTAGATCAGATGCAATTAAAACTTAATCAACAGCCCAAACCCAAATTCATCTAAATTAGAGACATCCCATCCCCCTCTCTACATCTATGTTTCTCGAGATTTTTCTAAACTTACCCGTCCGTTTACACTCCTCTCACATGAGGGAAGGGTCCACGCTCAAATAAAATAATCTGCCCCCCCAATTGTGAGGGATAATTACATAAAACCAGCTGTTTAGTTTCAAGTTTATGAAAATCAGGTTTAAACTTTATTTAATCAAAATTCAGGTTTTTCATTTTTAATTAATAATGATATTATAAAATTAAAATAACATATATAC
>CAIGRF010352976.1:12264-27410 GCA_903798235.1 Fraxinus ornus | reverse complement strand
ATCAAACTTCAAACAAGTAAAGACTAAATAGATTAATTCAAATACTAAGCAAAAATAAAAAAGCAATAAGAATAAGGGATAAATGATGCAAACGATATAATTGTAGATGTTCGATTTAAAGCAATGATTTACGTCCTCCGTTACCAAACTCTCCGGCATGAACAAAGCATTTTCACTATGTTGATTGACTTATAGCGCAATCCAATCTTTTACAACGTTTCCGGTAACTTACAAATAAGGAGCATCGATCCTTATAAAATATTGAGCTTTAAGGAACCTTAACTCGACCCACACAATTGAGATTTACGGGACCTTAATATGACCTACACGGTGACTTACAACAAGGAGCACCGATCCTTATACAATATTGATATTTAAGGAACTTCAACACTACCCACACTTTATCAAAGTGATTTTATAATGAAATTACTCTTTTCATAAATAATATAAACAAATTAAGTACTAACAGAGGCTAACACTTCGATGAATAGTAATGAATGATAGCTCAAGTGTTAGATAAAAATTTTGATGAATATGATAGTCAAAAACTAGATTCAATAAATCAAAGTATTTCAATGATAAGATGAAGATATAAATATAATGTATGTTCAAAAATATTGTCAAGCAATAGCCCTCTTTTAATGGATGATTGTAATAAATTAAGTACTAAGAGAGAAATGAACAACTTTGATGAATGTGATGATTTTACAAGTTTAGTTCTATCAATCAAAGTTTCAATATGAAGAAGAAGAAGAAGAAGAAAATTTTATGCAATGTAAGTGTAAAAATTTTCTTAAAAAATATCTCTCTTTCAATGAATGATTTGTGATAAATTAAGTACTAAAAGAGAAATTAAAAACTTTGATAAGAGAAATGATTCAAGAAGTTTGATTCAACAATCATAGTTTTTGTTATGAAAAAATAATGAAATGAATGTAAAAATGTAAGTTCAAATAATTTTTTTCAAAAGAAAAATTTTGATGAGTAGATTTTCAAAAGTTAATTGATTTGATAATAATAAATGAGATGAGATGAGAAATCAATATAATTTTACTCAAAAGTATCTCGTTTGAACGTTCTTAAGTGTTGAAATGAATGACAAGTGAGTTGGCATTTATAGAAGTGAAAAACACCAAACTTTCTGTCAAATCGGATGACCTGTTCGGTCGACCACCACTTTTCGGATGACCAATATAATCGTTTGTACAGTCAGAACGGTCAAATTTTGGACCGTTGAAGAAGTCCGGTCCACCGCTACGCCTGCCGGTCGACTGGTCAATGATGTTGACCATTGACATTTTTTTTTTTTTTTTGGGAAATATGATTTAAGTTCAAGTATCACTTTGAAAGATCAATTTTACTTTTGATCAAAAATATTTTATGCAAGTGATATGAAAATAATTTTTCTTGCACAAAATAATTTTGGAGCTATAGTCATTCATTACTAATGATCAAAGTGTTATACATTTACATATGATCTCGAAAGCCTATTATTTGCCAAAATAAAATAAAAAAAGCCTAGTACTTAATTTTGCTTCAAAGTTTCTTTCTTATCGGCTCTCAAACTCTTGATCTTATTCTTCTTCATGAACCCGATTTGATAGTTNAAAAAAAGCCTAGTACTTAATTTTGCTTCAAAGTTTCTTTCTTATCGGCTCTCAAACTCTTGATCTTATTCTTCTTCATGAATCCGATTTGATAGTTTTGATTTTGATCTTTTAAGCTCTTGTTTCGAATGAATTGACCTGATTGCCTAACTTTCATTTTGATCTTCATTTTGAGTCCGATTTATGATGTGTTGATTTTGGCAATGTTTGATAGATTTTAATATTGAACTATCATCACTCAAAATCAATTGTTAGAAACAATATTAGGGTTTGTTCGGTAGAGATTAAAATCGGATTAAAATTGAAAAACTAACCGTTATTATTGACTTTTATTATACGAGTGAGACTCAATAACAACTATATTTTCAATTTTAATTGGATTAAAATCTATACCAAACACACCCTTAATCTTATTTGTTATAATCAAAACATTGAGGATGAAATTAACCACAGGTCAACATTTAGGTGTATCCTATTGAAACTTTTAAAAATTCTCTAAAAATATAGGTGTATTTAATTGAGACTTTTAGAAAGTCTTTAAAAGTCATGAGTATTCAATTCAATTTTTTTAAAAGTCTCGTTGGGTATTCAAATAGACAGTGACTTTTAAAGAATTATCTAGTTATTGAACTTCTGGAGACCTTTTGATAAAAAATATAAATAGCAAATCTAAAAAAAAAAATTCTCATATATTCTGAGGTTTGTGAAGATTTCAGAGCCCCCCAAAAAAAGAACCTTTTTTTTTTTTTATCATTTCAATTCTAGGATCTTTATTATCAATTTATGATTATTCTATATGTACATAATTACATTTGAATTGAATTTATATGCAATTATTTCAAAACTTAGAATTTTATATAATCAATTTATTCTTTTTTTTTTTGTTAATAATAATTTGTGTTCTAAAATTTATGTTAATTTCATAAAAAAAATAAAATTGGTCATGTCTTAAAAATTGATGCAAAAGTTTTTATTATTTTATTTGCTTCAAAATTGAATGACTAGATTGTAACTGTTGACTTTTTTCAAGATTATTTTGTGGATATTATAGTTCTCGGAAATATTAATTAGGTAGTAAAAAATTTGTAATTTTTCAAATATATAATGAAGTTGTAAAATGAAAAGTCTTTAAATTTTTTTTTAATCAAAGTCTATAGAAATCGTGAAAGATTTTTATTAATTTTTAATATAAATTCATAAAAGTCCATCAAAGTTCCAATTAACACGATCCTCGTACAAAGTAACACTTATATACCTCAATAAATACAGCGATAGCAGAATTATTTGTTGGGGTAGGGTTTTGATTGATTGATAGATAAATAGATCGGTTGGTTAAGTTGTAGAGATAATCAATGGGTGCCGATGGTGATTCAAGCGCGACTGTGAGTGGCGGTGAACAAGTGAATGTGCATATCCGATGCTCCAACGGCTCGAAATTCTCCGTACGAACGAACCTCGAGTCGACAGTGGGGAATTTCAGGGCTATTCTGGCGCAGAGTTGCGACGTTCCAGCTGAACAGCAGCGTTTGATTTACAAAGGTCGGATCTTAAAGGACGACCAAACCCTAGTTAGCTATGGTATGCTAATCAATTTTGTGTTTTTCATTGACTCTGATTTTTATTCAATTATCCAGTTCTTTTGTTAGTGAGATCGTGTATTTATATAGGAAACTTGATTTAAAAATAATTTAAAATATGAAAGAATGAACCATTTGAAATTTAAACTGTTCTGATGACAAATTTAGGGAAGGTTCGTTATTTTTTGGTTTCTTTCGGGGTTTTTGCGGATGATCTAATCAGCATATAAATGGGTTTCTTGTTTCTATTTTCGGGTCCTTTTTTATCTAGGCTTGGCTTTTCTTTCTTTTTGCTTTGGTGGAAAGATTGTCAGCAAACCAAGGTCGGTACTATATGCATTTCACATTTTACAATACAGAAATGATTAATATGACTTATTGCTAAAAAATAAAAATAAAATAGCAGTGGATTGAATGGATTATCAAAAAGGGGTTCAGGCGACAGACTAGAAGTTTGTTGAGAATGAATCTTTATTCATTTTGTTTTTTAGGAATTATTGCTTTTAATAGAACATGAATTTGCTAAAAATATGATTTTTGTATTTGATAAAATACTATGTGAAGATAAAGTGTGAATACATTTTAAATAATGGGAAGCTGAAAGATTTAATTTAATAATTGGAAAAAGTAAAGGGGGAGATTTTGTTTTGAAGTCCACTTTTTTTTGAGCATGCTGATTTTTTTTTTTTTTTCATTCGCAACCTGACACATTAGGTATCTTTATTTTAGGTTAGATAAATGTCTAGATACTAGATCCATGGGACACGTGTACATAACGCTTTATATTCTTAATTGTTACCAATAAATATATAAACATTGGGGAGCAAACCCAATGTCTAACCAATTGAGTAACCTCTCAGGGTTATTACCAATAAATATTAACGGTAAAAAGTAAACATGTTTGTTGTCTTAAGAATGTAGCCAAGAGGACGAAAGCTAAAGCTACTTTTTCCTGTTGATAACGTGAATTAATTTTCTTTAGGATATTTATCATGTTTATGAGATGCTAGTAAATGCTTCACTACAGTAGATATGTGAAACTTTCGTCAGATAAATACAATGTGTGACTTATTATTATTTTTTGTTTTTATTTTCTTATCTTTAGAATCTATACCTGAAAGAAGTCTCATTTTGGAGGTTGTACTTGTACCTTCAAAATCTACTCCACTTCCATTTTGTTTCTCACTCCTCTGTATCTTTGTGTATAAGTTTGTTTACCGATATGAGAATTAGAATTACCATAGAGAGGGAGAGGGAGAGGGAGAGGGAGAGGGAGAAAAGTAATTACCATCATAGCCACCATTAGCAATTTGGATGGAGATTCCAGTTGCTGATTCTTCATTGCCTTTGACATTCTACTTTTCCTGATTGAATGAATTTTAATGGAATCATGATATAGAAAATTGTACCTAACTATGAAGCACATGCACAACTATTAAGGTGACTTGCCCTGCCATTGACTCTCCCTGGACATTCAAGGAAAGTTGAACAAACTTGTAATTATTAGAATCTTTGTTAAAAAAAAAAGTTAAAATAACACGAGAGATGTTCTACGAACTAGATGCCGAACTTGTTTTTACCTCTACTATGCATTTTTCTTTCTTTAGCAGTCGTAATAAAAAATTTTTTAATATGACAAATAACTACTATAATTTTAAAAGATTTCATCAAGAAGAATCATAACTTGCAAATGTATTGATTTAATTTTTAAAAAAATAATGGTGTACCTTATAAATGTACACTTTTAAAGAATTTACATTTCCTTGTCCCCAAGGTTTAAAACGACGAAATTAAGTACTGAGATCAGTTTTTCTTTATGAGGCAAGGCGTAAGTCTCGAGGCGGATTGAGGTCGGATTGAGGCGTAAGCCTCACAAAAACAAAAAGTAAAAGTAAAAGAATTATAAAATAATACAAAAATAAAAAAAAAAGGTTGGAGCATATAGTAAATAAGATATATAGCATTAGCATATTCAAATATAGTCCACCTAAAAAAAAAAAGCATTACTGTAGAAATCCGAATGATTGGATGTGATTAGGGACTGATTTTAGAATAATTTTAGTACCATATTTAATTGTTTTCATAGTTAAGTAGGATATTTATTTTTCCTTATTTAGGGGATTGTTTTCCTTTTAAGCTTCAATTCTTGGTTGTATATAAATTCATGTATCCAGGGATGTATGAAGATTAAGACACATAGAATTCGTGTGTTTCATTATCCTCTTCATGGTATCAGAGCTAGGTCCTCTTTATCCTAGCAATTCATAACAGAAATTCCTACCAATAGTAAGGAATCGACAACCTATGAATCTCTTCAAAGTGAGGCAGAGATCATCTCATCCATGGGCTCTAATAACATCAAAAATAGTTCCTTTCAACTCACTGTCGAAAAGTTGAACGGAAAAAACTTTCGAGAATGGGCCCAGTCCATCAAATTGATAGTCGAAGGAAAAGGGAAGATGAGTTACCTCACCGGTGACACTAAGAAACCAACAGAGACGACACTTCTTGAAAAATGGAAATTGGAAAATTCCTTGATAATCGCATGGCTCGTTAATTCCATGACTCCGTCAATACGTAAAACTTACCTATTTTTGCCTACGGCGAAAGAAGTCTGGGACGCAATGAAGGATACATACTCAGATGGAGAAAATGCATCACTGATCTTTGAGTTAAAAACTCGATTGTGGCAAACCAAACAAGGGGAAAGAGAAGTGACGAATTATTACTTGGAGACAAATCTGTGGCAAGAACTTGATCTCAGCCTCGAGGAAGAATAGGAATGCCTAGGCGACAGTGTACGTTACAAGAAAAAGAGTGGAGAATGAAAGGGTGTTTGAATTTCTGGCCGGGCTTAATCGCGATTTGGATGACGTCGGGGGCAAATATTGAGCCGTCGATCACTACCTACTACACGAGAAGTTTTTGCAGAAGTACGAAGGAAAGAAAATCGCCAGAAAATCATGATGAAGACTGGCGAAGATGAAGGCACAGTGGAATCGGCGATGCTGTCTAGATGGAACGGACCTGGTGGGCTTAAAAGAATTGAAAGATCAAATAATAGGTCTGCCGTTGTAAATGGGCCAAATTTTAATATGAAGAATTTATGGGCTGAAAAAACTTATAATGGGGTTGCTGCTGTAAATGGGCCAAATTTCAATATGAATTTATGGGCTGAAAAAACTTATAATGGACCCAGTGAACCTATAGGCATCCAAGGGCCCATTAGGGGACGACCATGGTGTGAACACTGCCGCAAATCAGGACATAAAGAAGATACTTGTTGGGATCTACACGGGAAACCCACTGACTGGAAGCCAAGGCAAAATACTAGAAATCGAGGCTATCAGGCATCAATTAGTCCGACTGAGAATTCCAAAGAAAGTAATTCTACTGCCGGACATGCATTTAATCCTGAACAATTGGAACAACTTTATCAAATTTTTTTCGGTCTTCAAACTTCGAGTCAATCTTCCAAACGCGACCCCTCAAGCTCATTTGCTCACAAAGGTAAACACTTAAGAGCCTTAACAACGTCTTCAAAATACAAAATTCCTTGGATTGTTGATTCAAGTGCGTCCAACCACATGACAGACTCTTATCATCTTTTCTCTTCCTATACGACTTGTGCCGGCAATATTAAGGTCAAAATTGCAGAAGGTTCACTCTCAACTGTTGTAGGAAAAGGAAGTATCCAAATATCTGATTCGATAACCCTAAACCCAGTACTTCATGTTCCAAATTTGTCTTGTAATCTGTTATCCATTAGTCAGTTAAAAAAAATTTCAAATTGCTCAGCTAAGTTTTTTCCATCTCACTGTGTTTTTCAGGACCTATCATCGGGGAAGATGATTGGCAGTGCTAAAGAGTATGAGGGCCTTTACTACTTTGATGAAGCCGATCTGAGTAAGCCTAGTCAAATTGCAATTTGTGATTTTGCATATGTCTATAGGGATAATAAGATTTTACTGTGGCATTACCGAATGGGTCATCCCAATAAGCAATATTTTAGACATGTACTTACGTCTATTTTTTCGAATAAAACTTCCTTTGATTTTCAATGTGAGATTTGAGAACAAGCAAAATAACAGCGTAGTACTTTTCATTCACTATAATTCACAGTGATTCATGGGGACCTTCCCGAATCCTAAATTGCACTCACAAAAAATGGTTCATGACGTTTATTGATGATCATACTCGGGTCTGTTGGGTTTATATGTTAAAAGACAAAACTGATGTTCGCTTAGTATTCACCAACTTTCACTCGGTGATTCAAACACAATTCTAAACTTAAATTCAAATCCTCCGCACAGACAATGGCACCGAATTCTTCAACTCCATCTTACGTGACTACCTACAAAAACATGGAATAGTCCACCAGAGTTCGTGCGTTGACACTCCTCAACAAAATGGGATTACCAAACGCAAAAATAGACATCTCCTTGATGTTGCCCATGCTTTAATGTTCACTACAAATATGCCTAAACAGTACTGGGGAGATGCCATCCTAATATCTACCTACCTTATCAATAGAATGCCTAGCAGCATACTTGACTTTGAATCATCCCTCCAAAAATTTCTTAAGTGTTTTCCTACCTCACGTCTATACTCTACTTTACCTCTCAGGGTGTTCGGTTGTACTGCATTTGTTCATATTCACCCTCACAATCGAAACAAACTAGACCCTCGTGCGGTTAAATGTGTATTCATTGGATACTCGGCCACTCAAAAGGGCTACAAATGTTATGATCCATCCACGAGGAAGACTTTTGTAAGTATTGATGTCACATTCTTTGAACGAACACCTTATTTTCAAAAGTCCTCTCTTCAGGGGGAAAATTTGAGTGAAGAGGGGTTCTTAGATTTGATCTTTCTCCTCGTGAACATACCTCAAACACAGACTCTGTTTCCATCATACCATCGAGTTCCTACATGCCACATGTAGAACATAAATTGAACTCAGGGGGAGATGCAGAAAAACAAAAGGACAAAGAAATACTAATTTACTCAAGAAAGCCAAAATCAAAGGAGAACCTCATACTTGAAGCACCAAGAGAATTGGAACCGATGATAGCTCCACACCACCATGAGTCTCAATCTCCTGATATCAATTTACCCATTGCACTCAGGAAGCCAACTCGGTCATGTACTCTTCACCCAATTTCAAAGTTCATATCTTATAATACCTTATTTACAAAGTTTCGTACTTTTACATCTAACTTTGACAGCACAACAATTCCAAGAAATATTCAGGAAGCCCTGGAAGTTCCAAACTGGAGAAATGCAATCATGGAAGAAATGCAAGCCCTACAAAAGAACGAAACTTGGGAAGTGACGGATATACCAAAAGGGAAAAAACTTGTAGGTTGCAAATGGGTGTTCAATGTGAAATATAAGATTGATGGGACAATAGAAAGATAAAAAGCTCGTCTTGTAGCAAAATGATATACACCCCTATGACATAGACTATAAAGAAACATTTGCAGCGGTGGCTAAGTTACATACGATACGAGTCCTTTTGTCCTTAGCAGGCAATCTGGATTGGCTCCTTCAACAACTCGATATCAAAAATGCATTTTTAAATGGGGAATGGAAGAAGAGGTATTCATGACATTGCCACCTGGCTTCTACTTACAAGAAGAAAATCGAGTTTGTAAATTAAGAAAATCTCTATATGGCCTAAAATAGTCTCCAAGGGCATGGTTTGATCGATTTGCCAAGGTGTTGAAAAAATAGGGTTATTAGCAAGGACAATTAGATCACACTGTTCTTCCAACAATCTAAGAGTGGAAGAAAAACAATTTTAATTGTATACGTCGACAATATAATTCTAACTGGGGACGACACATCTGAGATGGGAAGACTCAAGAAACACATAGCAACTGATTTCGAGGTAAAAGACCTTGGACAGTGAGATATTTCTTGGGAATGGAAGTTGCGAGGTCAAGAAAATGTATTAGTGTTTCACAACGAAAATACATTCATGATATTCTATCTGAAACGGGCATGCTTGGATGTAAACCATTTGACACACCGAGATTGGAAGAAAGAAAATTTTGGGAAACCAGTTGAGAGAGACTGATTCAACGACTAGTTGGAAGACTGATCTACCTATCTCATACAAGATCAAATATTGCATTCGCAGTCAGTGTGGTAAGTCAACATATGCATTCATCTAACGAAACTGATTTGGAAGCAGTATACAAAATTCTCAGGTATCTAAAAGGATCTTCAGGAAAGGGACTGTTCTTCAAGAAAAATGAAAGTAGGGAAGTGGAAGTCTTCACATATGCAGATTGGGCCGGTTCCATAGAGGATAGAAGATCAACTACTGGTTATTGTACCTATGTATAGGGTAACTTGGTAAATTGGAAAAGCAAGAAACAAAATGTAGTAGCAAGAAGTAGTGCAGAAGTCGAGTTTAGAGCAATGGCACAAGAAATCTGTGAAGGACTATGGTTAAAGAAACTTATAGAAGAATTGCAAGTCATTGTAAAACTCCCAATAAAGCTATATTGTGACAATAAAGCAGTAATCAACATCTCTTTGAATCCAGTACAACATGATCGTACTAAATATGTAGAAGTAGACAGACATTTTGTCAAAGAAAAGGTTGAAGGAGTGATTTGTATGACATGTCTCTACAAAGGAACAAGCTGCAGATGTCTTCATCAAAGGATTACCTCAACAGAGTTTCGATAACTTCATTTGCAAGTTGGATATGGTCAATATTTACCATCCAACTTGAGGGGGAGTGTAGAAATCCGAATGATTGGGTGTGATTAGGGACTGATTTTAGAATAAATAAAAGTTGGAGCATATAGTAAATAAGATATATAGCATTAGCATATTCAAATATAGTCCACCTAAAAAAAAAAAAAAAAGCATTACTGTAGAAATCCGAATGATTGTATGTGATTAGGGACTGATTTTAGAATAATTTTAGCACTATATTTAATTGTTTCCATAGTTAAATAGGATATTTATTTTTCTTTATTTAGGGGATTGTTTTCCTTTTAAGCTTCAATTCTTGGTTGTATATAAATTCATGTATCCAGGGATGTAAGAAGATTAAGACACATAGAATTCGTGTGTTTCATTATTCTCTTCATGGTATCAGAGCTAGGTCCTCTTTATCCTAGCAATTCATAACAGAAATTCCTACCAATAGTAAGGAATTGACAACCTATGAATCTCTTCAAAGTGAGGCAGAGATCATCTCATCCATGGGCTCTAATAACATCGAAAATAGTTCCTTTCAACTCACTGTCGAAAAGTTGAACGGAAAAAACTTTCGAGAATGGGCCCAATCCATCAAATTGATAGTCGAAGGAAAAGGGAAGATGAGTTACCTCACCGGTGACACTAAGAAACCAACAGAGACGACACTTCTTCAAAAATGGAAATCGAAAAATTCCTTGATAACCGCATGACTCGTTAATTCCATGACTCCGTCAATAGGTAAAACTTACCTATTTTTGCCTACAGCGAAAGAAGTCTGGGATGCAATGAAGGATACATACTCAGATGGAGAAAATGCATCACTGATCTTTGAGTTAAAAACTCGATTGTGGCAAACCAAACAAGGGGAAAGAGAAGTGACGAATTATTACTTGACAACTCTGTGGCAAGAACTTGATCTCAGCCTCGAGGAAGAATGGGAATGCCTAGGCGACAGTGTACGTTACAAGAAAAGAGTGGAGAATGAAAGGGTGTTTGAATTTTTGGCCTGGCTTAACCGTGATTTGGATGACGTCAGGGGGCAAATATTGAGCCGGCGATCACTACCCACTACACGAGTACGAAGGAAAGAAAATCGCCGAAAAATCATGATGAAGACTAGCGAAGATGAAGGCACAGTGGAATCGGCGATGCTGTCTAGACGAAACGGACTTGGTGGGCTTAAAAGAATTGGAAGATCAAATAATGGGTCTGCTGTTGTAAATGGGCCAAATGGGTCAAATTTTAATATGAAGAATTTATGGGCTGAAAAAACTTATAATGGGGTTGCTGCTGTAAATGGGCCAAATCAGGACATAAAGAAGATACTTGTTGGGATCTACACGGGAAACCCACTGACTGGAAGCCAAGGCAAAATACTAGAAATCGAGGCTATCAGGCATCAATTGGTCCGACTGAGAATTCCAAAGAAAGTAATTCTACTGCCGGACATGCATTTAATCCTGAACAATTGAAACAACTTTATCAAAAAAATTTCGGTCTTCAAACTTCGAGTCAATCTTCCAAACGCGATCCCTCAAGCTCATTTGCTCACAAAGGTAAACACTTAAGAGCCTTAACAACGTCTTCAAAATACAAAATTCCTTGGATTGTTGATTCAAGTGCGTCCGACCACATGACGGACTCTTATCATCTTTTCTCTTCCTATACGACTCGTGCCGGCAATATTAAGGTCAAAATTGCAGACGGTTCACTCTCAACTGTTGCAGGAAAAGGAAGTATCCAAATATCTGATTCGATAACCCTAAACCCAGTACTTCATGTTCCATATTTGTCTTGTAATGTGTTATCCATTAGTCAGTTAACAAAAACTTCAAATTGCTCAGCTAAGTTTTTTCGATCTCACTGTGTTTTTCAGGACCTATCATCGGGGAAGATGATTGGCAGTGCTAAAGAGTATGAGGGTCTTTACTACTTTGATGAAGCCGATCTGAGTAAGCCTAGTCAAATTGCAATTTGTGATTCTGCATGTCTATAGGGATAATAAGATTTTACTGTGGCATTACCGAATGGGTCATCCCAATATGCAATATTTAAGACATGTACTTCCGTCTATTTTTTCAAATAAAGCTTCCTTTGATTTTCAATGTGAGATCTGTGAACTAGCAAAACACCAACGTAGTACTTTTTCGAAATCCATGTACAAACCATCTAAACCATTCACTAAACCATTCACTATAATTCACAGTGATTCATGGGGACCTTCCCGAATCCCAAATCACACTCACAAAAAATGGTTCGTGACGTTTATTGATGATCATACTCGGGTCTGTTGGGTTTATATGTTAAAAGACAAAACTGATGTTCGCTTAGTATTCACCAACTTTCACTCAGTGATTCAAACACAATTCTAAACTCAAATTCAAATCCTCCGCACAGACAATGGCACCGAATTCTTCAACTCCATCTTACGTGACTACCTATAAAAACATGGAATAGTCCACCAGAGTTCGTGCGTCGACACTCCTCAACAAAATGGGATTACCGAACGCAAAAATAGACATCTCCTTGAAGTTACCCATGCCTTAATGTTCACTACAAATATGCCTAAACAGTATTAGGGAGATGCTATCCTATCTACCTACCTTATCAACAGAATGCCTAGCCGCATACTTGACTTTGAATCATCCCTCCAAAAATTTCGTAAGTGTTTTCATACCTCACGTCTATACTCTACTTTACTTCTCAGGGTGTTCGGTTGTACTGCATTTGTTCATATTCACCCTCACAATCGAAACAAACTAGACCTTCGTGCGGTTAAATGTGTATTCATTGGATACTTAGCCACTCAAAAGGGCTACAAATGTTATGATCCATCCACGAGGAAGACTTTTGTAAGTATTGAGTCACATTCTTTGAACGAACACCTTATTTTCTAAAGTCCTCTCTTCAGAGGGAGAATTTGAGTGAAGAGCGGTTCTTAGATTTGATCTTTCTCCTCGTGAAAATACCTCAAACACAGACTCCGTTTCCATCATACCATCGAGTTCCAACATGCCACATGTAGAACATAAATTGAACTCAGGGGGAGATGCAAAAAAACAAAAGGACAAAGAAATACTAATTTACTCAAAAAAGCCAAAATCAAAAGAGAACTTCATATTTGAAGCACCAAGAGAATTGGAACCGATGATAGCTCCACACCACCATGAGTCTCAATCTCCTGATATCAATTTACCCATTGCACTCAGGAAGCCTACTCGGTCATGTACTCTTCACCCAATTTCAAAGTTCATATCTTATAATGCCTTATCTACAAAGTTTCGTACTTTTACATCTAACTTTGACAGCACAACAATTCTAAGAAATATTCAGGAAGCCCTATAAGTTCCAAACTGGAGATATGCAATCATGGAAGAAATTCAAACCCTACAAAAGAACGAAACTTGGGAAGTGACGGATATACCAAAAGGGAAAAAACTTGTAGGTTGCAAATGGGTGTTCAATGTGAAATATAAGACTGATGGGACAATAGAAAGATACAAAGCTCGTCTTGTAGCAAAATGATATACACAAACCTATGGCATAGACTATACAGAAACATTTGCACCGGTGGCTAAGTTACATACGATACGAGTCCTCCTATCCTTAGCAGCCAATCTGGATTGGCCCCTTCAACAACTCGATATCAAAAATGCGTTTTTAAATGGGGAACTGGAAGAAGAGGTATTCATGACATTGCCACCTGACTTCTACTTACAAGAAGAAAATCGAGTTTGTAAATTAAGAAAATCTCTATATGCCTGAAATAGTCTCCAAGGGCATGGTTTGATCAACTTGCCAAGGTGTTGAAAAAACAGGGTTATCAGCAAGGACAATTAGATCACACTGTTCTTCCAACAATCTAAGAGTGGAAGAAAAACAATTTTAATTGTATACGTCGACGATATAATTCTAACTGGGGACGACACATCTGAGATGGAAAGACTAAAGAAACACATAGCAACTGAGTTCGAGGTAAAAGACCTTGGACAAATGAGATATTTCTTGGGAATGGAAGTTGCGAGGTCAAGAAAATGTACGAGTGTTTCACAACGAAAATACATTTATGATATTCTATCTGAAACGGACATGCTTGGATGTAAACCATTTGACACACCGAGACTGGAAGAAAGAAAATTTTGGGAAACTAGTTGACAAAGACTGATATCAACGACTAGTTGGAAGACTGATCTACCTATCTCATACAAGATCAGATATTGCATTCGCAGTCAATGTGGTAAGTCAACATATGCATTCACCTAACGAAACTGATTTGGAAACAGTATACAAAATTCTCAGGTATCTAAAAGGATCTTCAGGAAAGGGACTGTTCTTCAAGAAAAATGAAAGTAGGGAAGTAGAAGTCTTCACATATGCAGATTGGGCCGGTTCCATAGAGGATAGGAGATCAACTACTGGTTATTGTACCTATGTATAGGGTAACTTGGTAACTTGGAGAAGCAAGAAACAAAATGTAGTAGCAAGAAGTAGTGCAGAAGCCGAGTCTAGAGCAATGACACAAGGAATCCGTGAAGGACTGTGGTTAAAGAAACTTATAGAAGAATTGCAAGTCATTGTAAGACTCCCAATAAAGCTATATTGTGACAATAAAGCAGTAATCAACATCTCTTTGAATCCAGTACAACATGATCGAACTAAACATGTAGAAGTAGACAGACATTTTATCAAAGAAAAGGTTGAAGGAGTGATTTGTATGACATATGTCCCTACAAAGGAACAAACTGCAGATGTCTTCATCAAAGGACTACCTCAACAGAGTTTCGATAACTTCATTTGCAAGTTGGATATGGTCAATATTTACCATCCAACTTGAGGGGGAGTGTAGAAATCCGAATGATTGGATGTGTTTAGGGACTGATTTTAGAATAATTTTAGCACCATATTTAATTGTTTCCATAGTTAAGTAGGATATTTATTTTTCTTTATTTAGGGGATTGTTTTCCTTTTAAGCTTCAATTCTTGGTTGTATATAAATTCATGTATCCAGGGATGTAAGAAGATTAAGACACACAGGATTCGTGTGTTTCATTATCCTCTTCAATTACAGAAGTTAGAAATCATTCCATTTGCAATGGAAAAAAAGAAGCAGCTTAAACTAAAAAAAAACCTAATAGTCTGCACTATCATCACTATTACTAACATCGTTAATGGAATCATCATCAAATCTAATTTTCCCATCATCTTCCTCTTCGCTACTCTCAATTTCTACAAAATCATC
>CAIGRF010352950.1:0-11312 GCA_903798235.1 Fraxinus ornus | reverse complement strand
GGCGGGACGAGGGTGCCCCGCCCCGAACCCGCCCCGTTACCATCACTAATTTTGATCAATTATGTTTGGGTTTAATAAATTTTATACTTTACTTTGGAGTTATAGCTCAAGATTATGATTAAAAAAGAACCGCATTCATGTTCTTTCCGTGCATCAGTATGCAAGATTTTCAAGAATCTATGGGAGGAAGATCCACTGTATTATTCTATGTGCAAAACCAAGAAAACCAGACCCTATACTTCCCGTTGAAAATCATGCAGTTTTAGGGTTTGACCTATCAAAGAACTAACGCTTGCAAAATGGTCTACCGGATTGAAGGCTCGAGGTGCATGAAAAACGTCTTGCCTTGACAATAGGCGGTCAACTGTCAAGTTGATCGCTTAACCCCTTAATGCGACTAGAAGCACCTTTACTACTTTTTTTTTTTAATTATTTTAAAAGCCTTTATTTGCATTTAATTTTATGTTTTAAATTGGCTATTTGTATAAAAGTTAAAAATAACTTAATAAAGAGTTATACTAGATTTAACGTACTGTGATATGTATACATTATATTATTATAATCTTGAGAGTTGAGACTTATCTTTTTATTGGAAACTTCAAAAGTAAGTATGAATTTTCTATAAATTTATTAATGATTTGTTTAGTTTAAAATTGAAACTATGAAAAATAATTTAGTTTTTGCATTTCAAAAACTTGAAAATTGCATAATTGGCTAACAGTATAAATTATTAAGTAAATATCATATTTTATAATTTTAGACCTTTGGTATTAATTATTTTAATTATTAAACGATTTTTTAGAATGATTAAAAATTTAAGATAATATAAAAAATAAGAAAATATTTTTTTACACCTAAGTGTTGAAGGTATAAAATTTGGCTTTAACGTCTAGTCACGATTTACGCTTTTTATAACGTTAATATTAACTTATTGATCACATCTGGGCCTTGTGTGATGGCTGATGATTACCCATTAAGAAAGTAGCACTGTTAATTAACCTTATTGATCACATCATGCACCTTTTGTATGTTGGCTGATGCTTACCCATTGATTAAGTTGCTAAACATGTGGGTTTAGGCTATCCATTTGTCTTATAGTGGCCCACTATATGGACGGCGTTTAAGAACTTTAATAAATCAGATTTGATCTTGACAGATCAAATAAGCTTTTTACTTTTTAGGTAATCCATGTTTTTCACTATATAATTAAGAATTTAAAGAATAATTCAGTGAAATTCAACGAGTCGAGCTGAAAGTCAAGACTCGAGCTCGACTCAAGTAAAAATAATTCGGATTTTTTTTTTGCCTGAGCAGAGTTGAACTTTTGCTTGACCGGGCTCGAGCCAAGCTTACGATTTTTTTAACACGAGTAGATAAGTAGCTGCCTAAACTAGCTTTTAATTTTCCTTTTATGGGCTCATCATAGGACGAATGGCCTGTGACACAAGCCGTCCCACATGGGCTAGCTCAGGCTGACGTCCCAAAATGGGGTTAGGCCCAAGCCTTGGCTCGGTTTTACCACGGGAAAAAAATTCATGGATCAGACTTTATCTTTCATGAAATCAAAAATCAGGCCCTAATGTTTAAATTTACAAAACTCGGGTTTTTTCATGAATTAATTAATTATATTTTACAATTAATTTATTAGATTAAACATTTAATTGTAATATAATATAATTGACCCACCCCATCCCACTCCACCCTATCCCACCCCACCCCACTGCTCCGGTCACCGGNCCCACCCCACCTTCACCACCCCCACTGCTCCGGCGACTATTCCGACGATCAGCGGCAACTCCGACGACGGTTCTCCGACCGTGCTTAATTCTGTTTCTTCAATGCAAAATCTATCTTGGGAAATTTTCAAAAGTCTAGATTCTTCCCTCAACCAGTTTTGTGTTCAAATCAATGCTTCAACTGTTTTAGGAGTTAAAGAACTCCTAAATGGATCAAGAATGCGCCCTCTAGTACTAAATGCTGACTCAGAAGCAACTGTAGATGTGAAAGCAAGAACATCCCTTTACAACCTCACATAAAAACTCAATTCTTGATTTATTGATCTTCCAGCAATATAAAACGTCAAAATTTCCATCAGTAGCATCTTCGGTGGGTTCCATTAGATATTATTGTACCTCATCTTTTCCAGAAAAATCCATTTTGCTAGGTTTTTACTTTTCAATTTATCAAATGATTTGGGGATAGTAGACATGTGCTTACTGAATGAAATTGTGAAATTGAAAATGGAAGTATAAAAATTTAAAAAGGTTTAGATCTTGGGTTAACAATGAAATTAATAATTGAACCAAAAAATTGAAATAAAAAACTGAATTTAGAAAATGGGTTGGGCTGGGCTAGCTAGGCATGGACTTGGCTTGTGAGTTGGAGCATTAATCACTAAATTGGTTAATTTGCTAATTTGTTTAGAAAAATTAAATAATTTAATTAATTCATTATAAAAAATTATCAAAATCTTTTAGATTCGGTTCTTGGTATAGAACTGAGAAACGAATCAAACTTGTCGATTTTCAATTCAAATACACGTTCGAGTATTTAACTTATGAAGAACCGTTCGGTTCGGAAGTTTTGTCCAGCCCTAGATGGACCAACTAACAACATAGCATTTTTAGTCACATTGACACGGTTATTTTAAAGGTATGGTTTACCCCATAAACCAAACTTAGTTCCTGTTTTCTTTAATTTAAAAAGTAAAATAAAATTTATGTTATAGTCGACAACTAATTTTAATCATATATTTTATGGGACTCACAATTTTCAATCAAGTATTTCATTTACTTTTATATCAAAATTTACTAAAAATCTTATTTTTATCTAAATCAAATATGGGTTTAATTAAAAGGCATATATTCAAAATGATGGAAAAATCTACATTCCAATCTTATCAAGTACACTGAGTTGTTGTCTAGACTTTACTTAGATGCGAAACTTGATCTTGTCATCTAGTCATACTTTATGCTTAGTTTTGACCCTCGTAAAACCTTGACTTTTGGTCTTAACGCCTAACGATGCTTATATATTACTATTTATTGTTTGTTAGATAATTGAAACTACTCCAATATCTCTTTAAAGGGCTACTCTATATTGGAATAACCTCCACGTAGTAATAAAAAAAAATTGGTCTCAACTTGCACCAAGTATAAATAAGAATAAAACTGATCAACATAATAATGAGTTATAATTTTTCAATGTTTCCTCTGAAGGAACTGGATCTTCCATAATGATAATTATCGGTATATTGTAAAAAATATATGGTAACTTAAATTTAATGTTAAGATGATTTTGCATATTCTAACACTACATAGATACATAACTAGTTTTTTTAAAAACTTTTTCTATCTCTTGTATCAATGTTTATTCCTTAAATTTGACATGTCCATAATTAATTATTAATGTAGTTTTAAAATTAGTTTGTCCCAATATTATGACTAAGTCTATAAGGAGATTTATATGTATTTGATTTAAATATACGTTTGGCAGTACAACTTATTCGTCGAAGACTGTACGGAATGACATACTTTATTCAGTGCCGACTAACAAAAGTAGGAACAGCGATGTGTTATCTTTATAGCCTAGAAAAATATTGAGTGTCCCAATTCTAAAGTAGTTTCTATCTATCTTTCTTATCAAGTCTTGGTCGTCGTCCCAGTCCCGGACGGTACTCACTTTCCGGCAATTCAGTGGCTGGTTTCAAGCGATATCGATTATCAGACGGTGACTATCATTTTGCTGTGATCTAAGTAATATGATAATTTTCTAGCCTGCCTCATATGATCTTTTGATGTATATATATATATTGCTTTTTCTGACTGTACTGAGTTAAATTAATGACTGATTATTTCATCTTAAAATGCATTTTGATCAAATTATATGTGTGTGGGTTTAGGACTAAAAGAAGGACAAATGCTGATTATTTGATCGATCTTTGTGGCTCCAGATTTTGATACATCACCATTTGCATCTTTTAAATGCATGTTTGGTTAATTGGTTTAAAGAATTTGCCTATAAGTGATTATCTTTATCTGTAAATAAGAAAATTTCAAGATAAATTTTTTTTGTTCGGTGGATGTTGGAATTACTTATTTTAAAAATAGTTCTTTGGGCCTGTTTGGCATAGTTCTTGTAGAAGATCTTCTTGATATTGCTACATTTGGTCAGTTTTCAAGCTTTTCTAAACCCCTGTTTGGTACACATTAAAATTTTCATTTTCATTTTTCTACTCATTTTCAACCACACATTTTTCAATAAAATAATGTTTTCCATCACATCAATAACTTTTTCTTCTTTTTCAACTACACAATCTTCATCAATTTACTATTTCAAAATACATTCTTCCAAAATAATGTGGCTGAAACACACCCTAAGTAGACAAAGTTCTTCTAAAAAATTATTCAAATATGTTTAAAAATAACTTCTTAATTTCAAAAGAACTGATATCTTGAAGAATAATGCTACTGGTTTTAGAGCACATGGTTACACTTTTTATATGTTATATGACCATGATTTAAATGAATATATTATTTATTAATGTTACGCAATTTTCATTTAAACTGGTGCTAACCTAATAAATAAGATTACTCATTTGATTTTTAAAAATTAGTTACAGTACTGACAGAAACTCCATTATAAGCCACATAGTTCTGATCGAAATTTAGGAACGCAGTTCGCATGAAAAGATTTGAAGATCAAGAAAATGGGAATTCTGCAAAGTATCTTCAGGTTCTTGGGCAGTAATGGAGAAGATGATGAAAGTTCAGCGGCACCGTACCCTTTCCCTTATCATTACCGGAAGCCCTTTAATGGAGGTTCTCTTCGTCAGTCATTGTGTAATATTTTCAAGAATCTACCTTTTGGGATAGAAATTGAATCGCATGTTAATGTTGATACTTATTCCCTTCCTTCAGATTTAGTGTTGCAGAGGGACTACTCAAACTCAAAAAATGAAGTGTACGCCGATGCTGCATGGCTGCATAAACCGCCAGTTTCTTCTGCAATCCGGACCGAGTCCGTTGAGGATGAAGACTCAAACTATTTATTAAACAGCTGGATGTGATAATAGATGTACCCACCTGTAAATGCTCTCTTGCCCACAAAAACGCATTTGACATAGTGGATTCTGCTATTTTTATTGAACACGAAAAGATTCAACTAGGTCCGAATAAATCTGGAGAGAAAGTTGAGGAAGAAAAGGTGATAAAAAGTTTGGTGGCAAAAGGGAAATGGATAAAACATTATAATAGTAACCACAGGATACTGCTTGTGGGTGAAGGAGACTTCTCTTTCTCTGCTAGTTTGGCTGTGGCTTTTGGTTCTGCCCCCAACATGATTGCAACTTCCCTTGATTCTGTTGGTATGAAGTTCTCTACCTCCATTTATTATTTGAGGCATTCATGTAAATGATGATAATTTGAATGTATGTGTGAATATTTAGGATATAATTTTTATTATAATATTATTGTAGTCGTAGAATATGACATCCATCGACTAGGATGCACCAAGAAACAATTGTTATGTAATATTTGACTGTGGGGCTCCCCTTGTTTTTACATTTCAAGATTTGTGTTACATGTTTGTGGGATTTTCAGATTTTCTGAAGAACAATTATGAGCATGCAATGTCCAACATCCAGAAGCTTAGGAGTAGAAAGTGCATTGCCATGCATGGGATTGACGCTACCAAAGTTGCAAGTCCTCGCTTGTTTGGAGGAATGACATTTGATCGGATAATTTTCAACTTTCCCTTTGCTGGATTTTTCAAGAACTTATCTCGCGAGGCTACTCTAAGGTCAGTCAGTTATCATTATTTATTTATTTTTTTATAATTATTTCGGTTAATGACTTTGTTTTTTGACTAGTAAGATCATTTAAGACATCTTTTCTCTTTTTTTACAGAAAGCACAGAAGACTCGTGAGTTTGTTTCTTAAGAATGCTAAAGAGATTGTTGGAGAAAATGGTGAAATTCACATTTCCCACAAAACCAATGATTTTCATATAGAATGGAAGTTAGAATCAGTGGCTTCTTCTCACGGGCTTAGGCTCATTGAGGCTGTGGAATTCGATCAATCTGATTACAAAGGTTATAACACAAAGCGTGGTTTTGGGGGTAACAGGAATTTCAATTGTTACCCTAGCAAAACATATAAGTTTGGTCTTAAAAGGGCACAAGTTCAGCTGCTGAGTTAGTTACTTCATTCGAAAGAAACAAAAAGAATACATTGACAATGTTATGTAAATATTATCTCTAATTTGCGAGTGATTAAACAATGGGACAATGTTTGAATTTGGTGTGGTCTTCAAATTATGTCTAATGTGTTGAAAGTTGACCTGTTTTGAGTTTGGTGTGGATTGAAATATTGATTTTAATTCAAGTCAAAGTGGCCAATTAATCTTAGTCACAAATTACTCATATCCACGATTTTTCAACCTTACATTTTATCAATTTTTTATGAAAATGTATTAAGATTTTGATTTTAATCTCCATCAAATGGCGGCTAAATAATTTTGTAGTCAATGGTTTGATATCTTAGGATGTACTATTCGAAGTAGCTTTGATATTTTGATAGAAGAGTTTTCGCTTTTCTGTGTAGAATTAAGTTCCCGTTTGTCCTCCATTATTTTCCATTAAATAATAATTCATTTTTTCCTCTTTTCTTATCAATTACAAATTCTACTATAAAATAAGTGCACGTAACCCAAAAAAATCATTCTTTTTTAACCACACATTCTAAACAAGGTTGTTATTTCTCTCATTATAACGTGAAATAATGGGATCCAAACGAGTTAAATACATCTCCTCTATTCATGTAAAAGGGGTAGAACTATTAATGGGACAAGAGACCTCGTTTGAGGTCAAGCCAAAAAAGAGCTAAACTAGTACAAAACATTCGGAGACGTGATGTTTGATATAGTCCTCATTTAAAAGAATCGTGCTTGATGCACAATTATTGATGATAACTTTATTTACAGAATATAATATAGCATTTTGTCATTGGACAATTTCAACAAAAAAGTTACATTGCATCCAATAGGTTTTTTTTGTCCACCATCGATTATCTAACACGTTGTCTTTCATAGTTGTACAAATAATGTTGGTGCATTTAAGAATGTGTAACTGAGCTAAACGCAACTATGATAATTCCTAATATTGTACAATCAAATCTGACTAAATCCAAAATTACCATCAAATTGAGAGCATCTAGACCGCTCAAGCGTATTACTTGTGTACAGGGGCGAATCCAGGAATTCCGCCCAGCACGGGCGGAGACCGTTGACCCGTGATCGTTGACCCGTTGACCGATGACCGTAGACTCTTCACTTATCCCTAAATCATAATTTCCTAAAAGGCTAAAACCCTAAATTCCCAAATCACAATTCAAAATTCAAAATTATAAGTCGTAACTCGTAGTTAATATAAATTCTCATTTCCCATAAATTCACAAAACAAAAATATGCAGTTCAGGGGCTGCACCCATCACTTAAATTCTTATTTTTCATAAATTCATGAATTCATTAATATTTAATAATAATAGCAATTAAATTAGCATCTAACAAATTAACGAAAACTGAAAAAATAAATAAATTAGGGTATACCTTCCTCCAGCCCAGCCCACAGACACAGATAGCGGCCCACTGCACTGGCAGCCCAAAGCCCAAAAGTGAAGCCTCAAATCTCAATCAACTCAAGTTACTCAACTCAAGCCTGCCGGCTGCCTCACGAGTCACGGCCCTCACCTACCTCAGCAGAAACCAGAAACCTCCGGCTCCAGTCCTCACTCCTCAGCTTCACTTCACTCCAGTCTCCAGCAGAAACCAGAAACCTCTTCTCCTTCGCACCGCGCACGGCGCACCTGCAGCCAGCAGCCTGCAGTCGAGCCTCCACCCTCCAGTCACGGACTCAGACAGTCACGGTCTCTCACAAATTCACAATCCACTCCACACTCCACAGCCCACAGGTGAATCCCTCCTCCCACCGACCACCGTCCTCCTCAGAAGTCAGACCCCAAATTAATTTCACCAAGACACCAACAGCAACAATCGCCCATTCGTGAATCGTACCCTAGCCCCGTCGCCTGCCAGGAGAAATTCAGAAATGGCAGAAATTGGATTGGAGTCATTGGACTTTTGATTTTATTTGGTATTTGTCAAATGGATTCAATTGAATTGGGCTAGAAATATTGGGCCTTTTATTTTTTTTAAATCAGGCCCAAAAATCAGAATTTCTTCTCCAAACTCCAGCCCAGCCCCAGAACCAACTTCTTCCTCCTGTTTTGTTTCCTTCCCGGCGGAAACTCAAAGACTGAAACTTTGAAGAATTTCCGGCGGACCCAGCACGGGCGGTCGCGGGGGCTGGCCAGGTGCTGGGTCCGCCCCTGCTTGTGTATAGCATGATAATTTATATTTATAGGACTTTTTCGCTTCATACTTTCTTTAAATAATCAAGAAAATGACTAGCATTTGTTCATGTGATTAACTATAAGCCATGTCGTATTGATGAAAATAGGTGAATTACCAAAGTTCAATATTACGCCATTTATATATTTAAAAAGTCTAACCTCACATAGATAACACGATATCAAAAAGTGACAATTTTAATACATAATATCAAGTTTCGTTGGTAGACATTATTTATATTTTACTTACCAATTCTTCTACATGTACATTATTGTTGACATCAAATTTGATATTGTTTGACATGACAGCACTCATGATCATTGATTTTAATCACACTTATTCAAATCAATAGTACAATTTTCTACACATCACACAATGTCAAACTTAATGTACATTACAATTGTACAATTAGTTTAATCATTTGCTAATATAGCAAAGTCAAATGTAGTGATCATGAATGAGCCCCTTCATTCAGTTGCAAAATTTATTAAAATATAAATGAAAGTTAATAATTAATTTTAAAAACAAACATAGGCCCATAATTTTTCGACTGCATGTTTAATTAACTTTTATCAAAATATATTAAAAATCTAATTTTTATCTGAATCAAACAGGGGTTGAACATTAAACTAGTATATTTATTATTCAATAATGGCTTATGAGTTTGTTAGCGTGTTTTGAAATGAAAGACAAAAGTATTTTATCGTACTTTTGGTTTTTATTTCTTCTATATATATAAAGTGGCTATGAAACAGAATTTCTTGTTTTAACAGAAAAATTAACGGAAATTCTTGTTTTAACGGAAAAGTTGACGGAATTTTTTTTTTTTTAAATTTTTGTTTTTAAACAACTTTTTTGTTTTTGTTCAAAATCAGTAAAAAACCATTCTAAATATAAATAATATAAACTATTAACTTTTCAACTTCCATCCCATCAATTGAAGGACCCAAGAAGCATATGAAAGATTTTTTGGCCCATTTATTTATAGGCATAACTTCTTGTACTTCATCTTCTAACTTCCGATGTGGGATTGGCTGTGTTAATACATAACATACATGGCTACTGGTTCTCCAATTAATAACATTCTAATTCTATTAATCTCATTATGTTGTATGTTTTCGGATAATCCCAGGACATTTTTGGCGCTGGAACTGAAACTACGTCAGCATCTCTAGAATGGGTAATGACAGAGCTCTTAAGACACCCCACAGTCATGAAGAAACTTCAAAATGAAGTCAGAGAGATTCTTCAGGGAAAACAAGATACAACATTTGACGACTTGGAGAGAATGCATTATTTGAAAGCTGTGATCAAGGAAACTCTTCGCTTTCAACCTCCAGTCCCTCTGATTCCCCGAGAAGCAGTAAAGATGTGAAAATAATGGGATATGATATTGCAACTGGGACAATTGTTCTGGTGAATACGCTAGCAATTGGTAGGGACCCTGCATTTTGGGCCGAACCAGAAAAGTTTGAGCCAGAGAGATTCTTAAATTCTTCAATGGACTTTAAGGGACACCATTTAGAATATATTCCATTTGGGAGTGGCCGGAGAATCTGCCCGGGTATTAGTTTTGCAATGGCGTTAATTGAACTTGTGTTGGCAAATCTTTTGTTCAAGTTTGATTGGGAACTTCCTGATGGAGCAAAAGGGGAAAACTTGGACACCACCGAACTCCGAGGTCTCACAATTCGTAGAAAAAACCCACTCATTGCTGTTGCAATTCCTCATGATTCCTAAATCAAGTTGTCTTCATGTTTATATAGCTTATTAGCATTATGAATAAATAAAGCTCACAACCATTGTGATTTTCATTTAAGCTAACAAATTGCCAGTTTGTATGAGCAGTGGGATCAAATGTATGAAAGGTGTGAAGAATATAAGTCTGATTTCCATTAAGAAAGTACAAAAGCAAATGATGTTTGAACAACATATTCTTAAAGTTGGTGCTGACACAGAAAGATTTATAATAGGAAATAAACACATGATTGAGTTGGAAAAGACAAATCGTATTCACATTCACATAGATAGAACTACGTGATTAATTGATAAGAACACGTGAACCGAACATACTTAAAATACTTGATTTAGGAACGGAATTAACGTGGTGGCAAACTTCTACATCCAATCCGTACAAGAATCGAAGCACGGTGCCCAAACATTTTCTATTATTGTCGAACATTGGCATGTGTTAACTATTGGCGATACGAAAGAATTACTACCTTCTGTTCCTATTTACTCAGGTCAGCAAGAAAATAAAGAATATCATATAGAGAGGGGGAAAAAAAATAGAGAAATTGAATAGCTGGAGATAGCATAGATGAAGTTAATCTTTTAGAAGGTGAATTTTAGTGGTTGAATTGCTTTTGGAAATAAAGAGGATTCCTTGATCTTTTTCATCGGCAAGTCCGTTTCTTCATCTCTAATTATTGTGCAAACGTGAACAATATGATCAAAAAGAAGAAAAACAATAAGATCGACACATAAATTTAAGTGGTTCGACAATGTGCCTATGTCCACTATACGTCGCAGATAATACACTAAACTAGCCCTCATATACATAAAATATGAACCACGTAATCAACAATAATAATTAAAGCCAAACAATTGGATTATTTTGTTAACTAAAAGCTGGTGTACAAAGGTGCTTCTTGCCTGCCTACAGTATTCTCCATAAGGGACACTAATCAACGGTCATATAAGTTGGGTTCATTGACTTACCACTCTCTCCTATTTGTTGGCCAAAAAGACATGGACTACTAATGCTTCTTCACTTTGGCAGCATGCCAAACACTATAGTAGATATAATAAGTGGCTATATAACGGAAGTTAAACGAAAATTCTGATTTCACAAATTCCACCGTTAACTTTAACAGATTTCATTAAGTAGAAATTAAAGATGATGT
>CAIGRF010352949.1:12404-23262 GCA_903798235.1 Fraxinus ornus | reverse complement strand
GCATTAGAAAAAACGCCAATAAAAAGTTTCAGTTGTTTTCGGGGTTGGTAACCCACTTGCAACAACAGAAATTAAATTTATGTCTCCTGAAATCCTTACTTCACTAACAACCCATGGCTCTAAAGTCTGCAACAAAACAGACAAGATGGGCAACTCAACATTACTTGACCGATGTAAATCAACAAATGTGATTGCAACCTGTGTGGATGTAAGCCTGTAACAGTGTGTTTGTGTGGGAGGGAGGGAGTAGGAGAGAGAGAAAGTACTTCACGAAAACCAAATGATGTTATGTTCGTCCCATCAACTGTCATCTGGATACCCTCTGATCCAACTCTGAGTGTAGCAACAATGAACAAACAGATAATTTTGCCTGAATGGAAAGTACTTTTTCCATCCCGCATCCTGAAACAGAGAAATCTTTGATAATCCATTGACATGTCTGTTAGTCTTGATAGTCTGATTATCATCTTTACTAATTATCTCACTGCATTGCTCCAGAGTATCGACTGACATAAATGCAAGCAGCATCAAAAAATGTATACGATGATAATGTCATGGTCCATCACATATTTATGGTCCACCACCACCAGGGAGACATTGGCAAGATTTTGATGTTCAGTATTTGCAGCAGTTTGTATTATATATTGGCTCTGCATGGGAAAATAAGTTCTTTTCAGACAAACAAAGACTTGTGATCATTGGCATGACTCATGAGCATGATTATATATGATTTTCATTAGTATATATTCCCAGGTTTTTCGAATTAGATAACCACTGATAAAATACGAGTCCTGTTTGGTATGGATTAAAAGATTTTAATTTAAGTCAGAGTGAATAATGAGTTTTAATCATATATTTCATTGAGTTCACAACTTTTAACTGCATATTTCATCAATTTTTATTAAAATCTACTAAAAATCTGATTCTAATTCCCATCAAACAGGGGCATAGACTAGTTCAACTTATAATTAAAATTCTCACACCCTATTCTCTAATCTCCCTTGAAATCTCTCTTTTACTCTCAATTTCACTCTCTTAAATTTATCTACGTTCAATTATCTTTTCTTTAAGATTTTTACCCTTAAAAACTATGGATCCAAACTTGAAGTTCGATTATTTTTCATTTTTATATTACATGTTTAAGTTTATTACATTCTTTTACTACCATAATATGGATTCAACTGGAAAAGCTTTCTATCATTTTCTTATAAGCCACACTGTTTAAAAAAATTTGATGCAGCGAAATTACACTTAAAAAAAAAAAAAAATATTGGTTAAGCTCAGACGTAGCCCGTAGGATTTCTATCACATATTATTTATTATGTGCATTGAATTATAAATTATATATTTTCGTTTGTTCGACCATAATATATAACTAAAGTGGAATGTAGAAAAATATCATCATTTTATAGTAGAACCTCCACACGAATCTCAACATTCTCAATATTTATTTGAAAATTTTAATAAATTACCCATGAAGAAAATATGTAGTATTAATTCCAAGATTATTGGAAAATGATATTGTATTTTAAAATCTTGCTAATATATTTTGGGTTTCTACACTAATGAAAATTATTTCATATAAAATTTCACATACATGAGAAATGTTTTCATTGCTAATTTCACTATATGGTTTTTTTTTTACCATTTCAATTTCTTGTTGTTTCTTCTTGGAAAGCAAACTGTTCTGGTTAACGGGTATGAGTTTAGAGCATTATCGAGAGATTTTTTTACCTATAAGATTCTCTCTTTAAAAAGTCAACCTTTAAAATTATGCCCAAGAAACTTTTCAAATTAATATTTTAAAATAGTAAGTGAGTTTGACTTCCAAATTTGGAGAATCAAACACACTCTCTAAAATTAAATGTATTTAAAGAATTTCAATTTTCAATATAAAAAATAATATAATAATTTGGAAGGAAGCTAATGAAAATAAAAGATAGGATATTAGTAAAAATAAGTATTAAATATAAATAGTTTTTTGGAGGATTTAAAAAAATTTACTCTTTAAATTTATAAATGCTATTTAAATTGCTAAATATGATATTTAAAAAGAGTTTATTAAAGATACTTTTATATAAATTTGCCATTTTATTCTCCGTCTCTTTTTAACTTATAAAATATTTCTTGGGCAATTTAATGCATGAGTAATGTTATTCATCCTCAGTGGATTACAAACACAGTTTATGTGACTCTAAATAATATATTAAATAAAGTGTGAAGTTAAATGACTCATTTAATTTCACATATTATTTAATGCTACATTAATGTCACTTAGACTGTATTTGTAACTCCAGTGAGAATGAATATCATTACTCTTGATGTATTCCTATGCAAGAGTTTATATGGGAAAGGCAAATTGAACTTTCATATTGATAGAATAATAGAACTTATTGACCAGAGTCCCCATGATGAGTTCCTTTAACAGTTTAATGATTGAGAGTTGGTTTGACTGCGCGAAATATTCTCTAGATATTAATGAACAATACGTACTTGTGTTTATCAATAATATCTTCCGTTTCGTCCAAGCAAGTACCGGATAGAATGCCTTTCGTTGTGATTATGATTCGTTCAGTGCCAGATTCGGGGATGCCCAGCCTAGCCTCCATCCCATTAAAATTTTCAATCTATAAATTTTATTATTTTTTTTATGTAAGATTTTTTCTTTACGTGAATATTTTTTTTTTTTTTACATATTATCTCGGCTTAATTTTTTTTTCTTTATTTAAATCTAGTCTTAGCTCCGTTTAAGTTGGTTGTGCACGTCTGCCAAGCTTTATGCCCACTCATTCCCTAATTCTTAGGATGAGTGTCGGAGGAAAGCTTTGCCAGCTGTACTTGCTCGTACATGAGGTGATGACATAGTTGAGATGATCCCATTTAAGGTCGCATATATTTGTTACATGCATCGAGGCTGAGCACAATAATCATGTTTTCCGTTTAATACTTTGATGATATAGGCTTGATTTGTCATAAACCGAACTAACACCCTACGTTGGTCATAATCCTGACTGGATGTGCTACGAGTTCATGAGCAATAACAAGTCTAGTTCTGCCAAAGCAATTGTCACAGACTTGAAAATTTCAAGCACCGTGCGGCCTTAGCTTATCGCAAATTTCCATGGGTCCCTTGCAGTAAATGCTAAGTCAGCCTTCGATGACTAAGAGACGCGAGATAGTAAATTAGGCACTTACAAGGAAAAGATGAACACTTGAGAAGTTACAAGTTGTAAGGTCACACTTGTATATAATACAAAGCATTCTGCTCCAACTAGTTTCATTGGCAACTATGTTTGAGAAGCTGGAGGAGCTAGAACGCCAAAACCAAGAAGCATGAGACGTAAGTCTGTTTCAGGGTTGTTCCCTTTGGCATTCGTCATTCAGACAATTTTATAAAACTTATCCCTCTATTAAGGAATTCATTGTTAGATCTTTGTGTAATTAGGAAAAGACTATAGCAGCTTGAGGGAAAGTATGAGACTGATGGCATCAAATTTTTAATCTTGAAGAGACTACCCTTGACATAGCACAAAAGGAAAAATAAAATACCATTACAATTGCAAGGAATCAAATAGGGGATTCAAACCACGCGTCTTAAGGTTTACACAAGCCAGCACCATTTTAATGGTTGTTCCCTGAACTTGATACACGATGGACTGGTTGAGGCACTTCTGGCTCCACGACTGCTCCCGAGGCTTGCTATAACAAGAATTCGCATTGATAGTCTCCATTCTTGTCCTAGCTAGTTAGATAGCTCGACTCTCTTGATACATGTTATTTTTGTCAAGTCCGGTTGTGGATGGGATTTGATCCTCTTCTAACACTTCGTTTGCTCGACTGGTTAGGATCAAATGTATTGCTCACACGTGCTGGTTTATTATCTGTATTGAATCCCTTCACGACCGTGGCCTTCAGTATACGCCAATTCTTTTTCATTACCCAGTGATCTTCTCCACTCCGACGTAAAGCAAGGTCTATACTTCTCAGACAACAAACTTTTTCTGGATGAAATGCTAATAGTCCTATACAGATGAATAATACAAATGTCCTAGGACTACAGAAAAACATGGTTTCTTTGGGAAGAGTAAGATTGCTAAGAGGATGTTTTCTTGGTGTCAGAGTATGTTCATATGTTCAGTTCCTGTAGATATAAGCCTATGATTATTTCTGATAGATATGGTGGTGGAGAATTTAAAGCATAAAGCAAACAGGACCCATAATCCATTTTGAAGTTTTAGATTCAATTCAATCATAAATTTTCAATCCAAGCAAATTAAGGCTGTTATGGAAGAATCTGACTAAGATGAATAAAGGTAATTGGAACAAAACCCTCGAGAAGCTAAGCATCTTTTTCCATTTGTTTCCCTACATCTCCATCATTTTGATTTGCTTTTGTGTTCAAAACAAAGACCAATCTAGTACTTCGAACTCATGGCCCTCCGGCCGCCTAAGACACTTATTTGTTCCATTCTTTAGTATCTTCATATTTTACACGAGTTAATTCAAAGTGGTATATGAATAGACTAGCTAGTGTTTAGAATTCAAGCACGGGCCTTTTAATGAAAAATAAATTTTAATTTGTAAATATCTCGATGCTTGGGTGGTGTCATAAATCGGGCTTGCTTAGTTATTAAGAAACTTATATATTAAGAAGAGCAGCCGAAGCACAAGATCTCTCACAGGTTAAGCAGCCCATAAAGCAAAATGTGAAGGAAAAATGATTAGCGAATAGAGCATCTTCACTTAAAAAACACCAAACATTAGCTTTATGCCACCATGAGATCTCACTTTAGATTCCAATCTATCTTCTCAGTGTAGCAAATATTGCCACTTCTTCCTTCTGGTGTCTTGCTATATGTGTCCCTTTTATTCTTTTCTTTTCTAGTTTTTTCATTTTTTTTTTGACTGCCAGGTTCTGAGTTCCTCATTTAAAGAACCCACTTTAAATGTCTCTTTCTCTTGAAAATAGAATAACTTTAATTTCCTGTTTAACCAGGTAGATAAACACCGTCGTCCGTCTACGTAGTCAAATTCTAAGCCCAAATAAAGGAAGAGAGTTGCAAGTATGTTTACAGCTCGGACATATTGATTTGCAGTATTGAATTGAACTGGACAATAGAATGGACAAAATGTTAACTTCTCTTTCTTCTTTAACATCGTCTAATATCGTACATTCTATCTCACCAAATGTGTCCATTGTACGAGTTTGCAAATTTTATGAAATGAATTCTAAATATCTTTCATTGGAGCGTCCCCTACTGTTGTGATTCTTTCTGGTAACTGAATAGAATGAAGAAAAATGATAACTGACTCTAAATTTTATCGAGAACAAGGCTTAGTTTGTCATTATTTAATCAAATAGACGATTTGTTTTCTCCGTATCCACCCTTTTAATAATATTTAATACAGAATCACATGCGAGGTGGAACATTCCAAAGCATACGTTCTGATGCTTTATTTATATCGAATTGATGAGATTCGATGGTCGCTTTAGTTGAAGGTTAAAGTGATAATGGTCCAAGCAATACAACCTGAGGCTAAAAGTTACACATGGAATGAATCTTTGTTTTTCGATATTCCAATTTTTAATGAGTAACTCTCTCTCTCTCTCTCTCTCTCTCTCTCTCTATTTTTTGGATGACTGATTATGTTTAACATCAAAATTTGTCATGTTGACTATAATTAGCCTATGTGTTCGTGTTATACTCATACAAAACAATGAAGGCATTTTGAAGCGTAAGAGACTTCAAAA
Organism: Fraxinus ornus; assembly: GCA_903798235.1. Classification (NCBI taxonomy): domain Eukaryota; kingdom Viridiplantae; phylum Streptophyta; class Magnoliopsida; order Lamiales; family Oleaceae; genus Fraxinus; species Fraxinus ornus. Next base: position 17,510 of record CAIGRF010352949.1, on the reverse strand, counting down.
TATCAAAAAACTGGGGTTGTTGTCTTTGTCTTTCAGTTTTGTGTTTTCAGTGTCCATTTTAAAGTTGCTGAAAATGTGTTCTTTTTGGCATTTTGAAAAATTGTTTTAAAAAATCCAAAACGCGTATTGAAAAAGTTTGGTTTGAATATAACTCAAAACCCCCAAAACGACAAATTTGTCGTTTTTGGTTTTCTTTGTAAATTTTTAGCTTGTTTTCAAAAAGGCGTTTTCGAAAATAGGAAAGAGAATGTGTTTTCACTGTTTTGGAAAATCGAAAACAGAAAACGACTTGAAAATAGTAAGGAGAACATGCCCTAATTGTTCTCCTTCCGTGAAGCTTCTTTGGTCAATGAGAGTTGAATATTGTTTGACAAAGTAAAAAAAGTTCTTTACAAAATTCTGGCTCAAAAAGTTCAACGGTGGTAAGAAAAAAAAAAAAAAAAAGAAGGCCCATAAAGGTTAAATCTAATTAGCACGCACCTTAGAATCTTGTATGCCTCATTTGGGTCAAGTCGCAAGCATTCAAAGAAAAAGGCACTCAAAGTCTATGCTTTGAGGCTCTTAAGCTTTGCATGAGGTGCACCACATACTCCTTTTGAAAACCTGCTAACAAACATTAGTGAAGGAATCGACCATATGAGTTGAGCTCTAGCTTCTTATGAATGACCTTAGCTCTTGATGTGTCCGCTTAGCTTAACAACACTCAATGATTTGTCTCGGAGTTCATGCAAATTGGTTCTACCTAAAATGTCATAATAGTCTTATCCCATGCTCCTTTTGCGTTATGTGCCGAACTATCACAGAAAGTGAAAGATCATCAGTAGTGTCGATTTTTCATGTCAACGAAGTCTTGGCCTTTTTGTAACTTTTGTTCGAACATATATCTTGTATTTTTTTATTTTTTTTTGTCATTCAACATTTTTTATCCTTTCTTTTGTTGGAACCGCGTGCATCTAAAGCATCTTTTATTAAGATCAAAGTATATATTTATATGTAAACTCAGAGCAATAGCAGTATGAACCAACAAAAAACAAACAGGTGTGGAAGCTATAATTGTAAACTCAAATGGATCCATGGAAGCATTGGTTTTATTTGATTCATATTTAGTAGATGATACTTCAGGATCTTATTGAAAAAAAAAGGTGATCTTGTTCCTCCATTGATAAAAAAGAAAACGAATTGATATTGGTGCAATTTGATAGCAATCCTCAACGCGATGGATCATTCTTTTTTCGTGGTCTCCATTGGTTCGCATAAGTAATGTGTATCTGATAACTTTTCCAAGTGTTGTCTATACATCTCCCAAAGATAGTATTGCAAACCAATTATTAACATTTCTTTATAGAATAATGTGAGTTGTTCATAACAAAGGAGTTGTACGTTTTAAATAGGAAAAATTAGGGTTTTGCTTCATATCTTTTCAATCAGTGTGATTTTGGATCCCGACCTACAAAAGTGAGTTCAGAATCTTCAACATATTTAAATATATGTGTATGGGTCTCCACGTGACAAAAATCATCAATCTTGACGTTAAAATTGCACGCTACTTTTGTATGACTTAAAGTTGGAAGGTAAAATTGTTAAATCACTTAACGTCCAAATTGACGGTGTCTGCCATGTAGGGATCAATCACATATTTAAATAGGGTTAAATCAATCAATGACCACCCAACTTTATACTTTGTCATCATATCCATTCAATTTTATTTTATTTCACCATGTCCACCAAACTTTATATTTAGTGTTACCATATCCATCAAATTTTATTTTATTTCACAATGATCACCCAATTTTATATAAAGTTTCACCATGGCAACCTTATTTCATATAACATTTCATCATGGTCACTCAATTTCTTTTCAATTTTAAAAGGAGTAAAACGGTAACTTTATATTATATATATATAATACATTTAAAAAAGAAAAAGCAAAAATAAAAGTTTTTTTTTAATTTTAAAAATGTTTATTTTAAAAATATATATATATTGCAAATTTACCGTTTTACCACTTTTAAAATTAATAAAAGTAGTAAAAAGAAGTTTGGTGGTCATTGTGAAATATTATATGAAATTTGATGGTCATGATAAAATCAAATCAAATTGGTTATGATGACACTAAATATAAAGTTGGATAGACTGGGTAAAACAAAATCAAATTGAGTGATCATGACGACACCAAGTATATACTTGGGTGGCCGTTGATAGATTTAACCTTTCAAATAGATACTTCATCCATTCCAATTAAATAGACTTGTTTCATTTTTCACACTGATTAAGAAAGCTTGTTTAATGTCATTGAAAAACTAATTTTTCCCAATATCTTTCCTAATTTACCCCTATTTAATTTTTAGTATGTAAAACTAAGAATTAATAAAGAATTTGAAGAAGAAGAAGAAGAAATGAAAGTTTTTCCATGTTTTCAAGAAGTGAGAAATGTGTGTATTTGGATGATTTAAGAAGTTGGCATATTAAGTGAGGAAAATTTAATAAAGATATATTGGTAAAGGAACATAACAAAATATTCTATATTAGGAAACCTGTCTATATATTTGGGATAAAAGAAAAAGGAAATTCAACATATATAATTGGGACGAAGATAGACTAATTTATGTACACTTATTCAACATGGTGATTTGATTGTAATAAAGCAAAGTTCATTGCTCAACTTGAATTCGAAATATAAATTGAATGACTTCCAGTTGAAATTGTAAGTCCAAAGTTGCGAGGAAAGATAATTAGCACATAGCGTCATCACATTTCATTGTTATTGTGAAAAACACATCCTTATCTTTAATTTTTTGACATTTTCACCCCTATTTCAACGTTTCATTGCGGAAAACGTCATTTTCATCTATTTTTAACGTAAAATGACCAATATGCCTTCATATATAAATAAAAGAAAAAAGAAAAATAAAGAATAAATTGTTGACTCATTTGCATTTTTAAAAAAGTTCAGAAGTAAAATTACAATTTATTCTTTATTTTTCTTTTCTTTTTTGTTTTATTTATATAGAATGGCATATTGATCATTTTACGTTAAAAATATGTGAAAATGACGTTTTTCCCAATGAAATGTTGAAATCGGGGTGAAAATACAAAGAAATAAAAGGTATGAACATTTTTCACAATAACAATGAAAAGTAGGAATGTTGTGTGCTAATTACCCTTGTAGAAAANTTCACAATAACAATGAAAAGTAGGGATGTTTTGTGCTAATTACCCTTGTAGAAAATATAAGGTTATGAAATGATTTACATTAAATAACATAAATGCATTTTGATGAAGTTAATTAAACTCTCGGTCCGTTCTCCAAGAAAGCTCACTTAGAGAATCAATATTCATATACATTTTTAACATTAGGAATTTCAGATTGAAACACAAGGGAAGAGAAAGGAAAACATATTTGGGGAGAGCTTCTCAGTCATCTGCATAATTGCCCTGCTACATGTCAAGTAACAACCCGCTGCATGCAATTGGTTACTTAAACTTGTTCCTGATGTGGAGTGGCAAGAGAAGCAACTGCAGGTGCAGCAGATGCGACTAGAAGACCTCTGTTGCTTTGCGCGGATTGTACCACAATTGCAAATTGTGTTGCTGCCAGTGCTGCAGCCTCCTGCACCAACAAATCAGAGACAGACGTGAACAACTACAGGTCGTCAGGTCATATTACTACCATGTAGTGGTGTCAACCCGGACAGCCGAGCTGGGCTGCGCACATTCGTAAAAGGATCCCAGAATTGGCCGATCATGGGCCATCTCTGTCGGTAGGCCTGTCCCAAGGTGGGCAGAAACAATATGATTTTGACCGGCCTACTCTATTTTTCTGTTGTAAAAAAATCTCGTTCGACATTTTGACACTGCTACTTCCTTGTAAGTAGCTTCAATCCCCAAGAAGCGGCTTGCACACCCAAAGAGCAAATAGATATTATAACTATTACAATAGCTATAGACTAACCTGTCTCTGCCTTCGCTGTTGCAAGATACTAATGGCCCAGATCATGATGTAACAAGGCAAAAGAAAACCAGCAACTCGAAGCAAGAAAAGCTGCATCCATCAAATAGCAAGGATAGAGGATAATAAACATTAAACTAACCACAGCAAGAAAAAATAAATGACAAAATAGAGTTTGCATCAACTTACGGAGAATAAAGTAGATGCATCTTCATCGCCATCTCCATCACCGCCATCAGTTACAGACAATGCTTGCCGCAATAGCAGAAGAGCCATTAACTGCCAATCAACAATAGCAAGATTTATTTATTTTTTAATTATGCAGGGTAGCATGTCTTAGTATCCCACTAGAGAAAATTTTCATAGCTCAATTTATTCCTTCAATTTAGAAAAGATAGAGGGAAAATTGAATCTCTAACAATCTCTCACACACTAATGTAAAACTCAAGACTGAAGATTTTATTATATCGTTTCAAAGCAAAAAATATGAAAAATAAAAAATGTAGTAATGTCCACCCCGAGTCCAAGCAACATTATGGTTTAACATTGTAGAGACTGCCTTGCAGATCTGCCCCAACGCTAAGAAAAGAACTATAAAATATTTAACCAAAGATCAAGTCATAAATCACTTGCTGATATACCTCATGACTCACACCCCAGGTAGCTGTTCAGTAATTCTCGTCCTCCCCTCTCTCCGAGCTCTTGCAATCCTTCCAACACCACTATTCTGTGCACCTTTCACCAATGGAAGACAACCTCTTGTTTGCTTCTACATACACTATCTCTTTCTCTCTCCATCTCTTTTACTATTTTGTGTGTGTGTTTGGGGAAGACGTTGTAATATTCTTTCTTTCCAACCCAAATTATTTCCCATCTTCCATTATTGTCCACTAAAACCAGTTCTCCCATCAATAATGGCCGTGAGACACTTTTTCACTTTCTCCAAATTGAAGCTTCATATCACTTGGTAGACCATGGAGTCATGATTGATGAAGTTGACCCAAGTGATGATGAAGAGACTTAGAGCTTGTTTGGTTTAGATTTTTTGGAGGAAGAATTGATTTTGAATAGTGATATGATGATAAATGTGTGGTTGAAAAAGAAGAAAAAAGTATTGATGTGATGTAAAATATTATTTTATTGAAGAATGTGTGGTT
>CAIGRF010352944.1:5034-18289 GCA_903798235.1 Fraxinus ornus | reverse complement strand
CGGTCACTGAAATTTTAATTTGTTTCTCAAACGGTCACTGAAAGTACGTTATAATTTTAATTCAAACTTAAAGGACCAAAACGCGTGGATATAGAAGTTTGACCACTTCAAGTGCAAATTTCTTGCTATTAAGTGCCAACAAGTGATTCATTGGGTCCTTGACCTACCCATTATGCACCGGATAGAGCTTGCACACTATCAATAACAATAATCAAATGGCCAATATGACATCGACACTGGCGAGTGGACTATCCTCTTGTGACCACTAGAGGCCCATCCTCTAACTGTCCCCATGATCAACCCAGAAGCATCCCACCCAGTAGCGCCAATAATCATAATATCACAAAAGCACAGTCGAGTGGTCCACTCTCCTGTGATTACCAAAGGTCCATCCCCTATCTACCTTTGCAATCATCCAGGAAGTATCACCTGCGGTGCCAAAACGTGGTCAATAAAATATTTTATAAAGAAAACTCAATTTTACAATCATGTTGTACAAACTATATTTTTAACCATGGACGTATGTTTTGCATGAAGATGAAAACGCTCGTGAATGACATACTTAATCAAAATCGATGTCAATATATTCTGAGACCACATACTCAATGATCATAATCATCATATGATATATAATGAGCTCCTTACAAAATTATGTAAAGATTCCAAAATTACTATATCGCAAATACTATATTCTTGTATCGTAGTTGTAAATAAATTTTTACTTACCTTTTTACCCTTGTGTGTGCGCAAGCTTCTACGGTGTGTAAATCAATTCTCTTTTTCACTTAAAGTCGGAGAATCACCTGTATTACCATCTAATATTAAACACAATCATCGATTTGATAATCTTAACACACACAAAATCCCGTGTTATGTCTATCCATGTCAAAATAATTTAGATGACATTAGCAATTCAAGTTACCGATTGCATTGCGAACTAGTCCCATAAATCACATTATTTCTTGAGTCCAATTATGAACGTTAACGTCATTCAATTGTTATTAACAATCTATCACTCCTTAAAATATATTTTCCATGCTTAAGGGATAATTAATGGACATGTAAATGTTGAATCTAAGTTAAATACACAAATGGACAGAATCCGTTTTCAGGTTTCTGTCGCTGTCCAAGTATTTTTCCAATCTTTTTCATACCCTTAACTATATCCAATAATTCTCAAATTTTTACCACACTTTTATATCACGTATTTAAACGTAATCATGCCATAAATTTGTCAAAAGTGAAGGGTTTACATCTTCCAAGGCATTCCTTTTTTATAGACACCAAATTAAACAATTTTCCTCATGGCTGTTTTGAGTTTAACTTGAACTAAACTTTCAAAAATTGGATTCTAACCTATTAAAGAGCATTTCTCTACTTCTAACTCTTGTATAAAAACATATATATTGATAAATATAAGTTATACACAAGGGATTACTTTAAATCAAAGGTTAACTCATTCAAGTCTAGCAATCTACATATATGTCTAGGTTGTTTTCTTTCAAGTTCTTGTAATTAATCGCCCCTATTTTTTGCCATCATAAATCATCAAAACACCCCCAACACGATCTTAATCAAGTGTAGAGTTCAAGAGGCTATAAAACCCTCAAAAACAATAAAGACACACATCAAAACATTGTACTAATTCAACTGCCCAGAATTCCCAATTCCCAGGTTTCTGTTTTCTATTTTCCTTTAGCTCTTTTGCTTTTTCTTTCATTTGGGGGTAACCTGAGGACAAAATTGGGGTTAAGTGTCCTATTTAGGGGCTATATAAAGAGTCTTAAGGGTTGGGGTCGCGCTTGACACGTAATAATGAAGAAATTGGTAATTAAAGGACAAGTATCTCCAAGCATGAAGTGTCCAAGCAGGATGTGGCTTCATGTAGCCATATTGGACTTTTCCTTTCTCATATTTGGATCCATATGTGACTTATAAGATATATGTCTCTCCAATATAAAGTGCTAAAGCTTTAGAAGACGNAAGAAATTGGTAATTAAAGGACAAGTATCTCCAAGCATGAAGTGTCCAAGCAGGATGTGGCTTCATGTAGCCATATTGGACTTTTCCTTTCTCATATTTGGATCCATATGTGACTTATAAGATATATGTCTCTCCAATATAAAGTGCTAAAGCTTTAGAAGACGAGATGGGGGCCTTAAAATTGAAGGAATTTGATGTTAAAATGACTAGTCATCACATGTTAAGTAAGAGATGTCTCTTTCTAGTTAAATTTTGACTTTGTACCAATCCTTGGACGGTTTTATGAAATTTAGGGATAATATACTACATATTTGAAGTCTTAAAGAAGTAGTAGACATGGCTAATGCTTAAGTGTGAAGAAATTTACCATTACAATGATAAATCAATAGGCAGGAGGTGTACCAAGCATAAGGTGGTCTCTTGGGGTCAAAGTATGATTTTGTACCTATCATTGTAGGTACAAATCAAGTATCATTGGCTTATTTAAATGTTTTTACAATCCACTTTACTTTCCCTAAGATCCCAAAATATTTTATAGATCTAATTTCTTAACTGTTCATTCATTACCTACTCGATTTACACTCAATTCTCGACCGATTTCCACGATTTTCACCTCAATGTTTATAATGTCATATAAACCTTATCTTATCTCATTGTGACCATGTTACTTCATGCCTCATGTCTCAAATGTGTCAATCACCTATCTAGGGTTTAAGGCTACCTTGATCAATAAAATTCTGGCCTTTTCAATATTCTCATTGCTTAGAAAGTCAATCTCCAACATCCAGATTAATCTTTTTTCTTTCTCTACCATAGTTAAACATAAAATTTACCACCTAGGTCTAGGAGTAAAGGGCTAACACCATACCAAGGTCTTAAAACATCAATAATCAAATGCATCATTTGAAGAGAAAGAAAGTAAGAAAATTGATGCAAATGACATTTAAATAGCATGAAATGCATGAATCATATTGGCCAAATGTGATGTGAAGTTCGGGGTATTACAGAGACATAGAAGCAATTCAAAATTCTGGAAACATGGCTTATTGAAGGACTCTCAGGAAAACAAAGTTCTTTAATCTCTTTGCAAAAGAGACTAATAGAAAGGGAGTTGAAGCTTTGTTAAGTTTAAATTTTTAGTGACATTTTCACAAGCGTTAGGATTAATGGTTCATAACATACCTCTATGGGGAGGAAATGGTTCATCAGCTTGTGCACTCCACCTATACACTGGAAAGATGGCCCATCCGACTATTTTATTAATATTCAAATGTTAATTTTTCTAAAATATGTATTCTATTTTTAAAAAGGTATTCATTTATTAAAAAAGGGCATAGTAGTATGGTCTAAGAAACTTTTGCAAAAGGCTATAAGGCCGAGACTAGTAAGTTTCGGCAAACTTGGTTTTACTAAAGTGTTCACTTAGCAAGTACATCTGAGGACAAATTAAAGAATAAGAAAGTTGCATTCGATCTAGCTCAAAAGAAACAGCAAAAGCCTGAAAAGATGAATCATCTGGCTATTACTTTTGTGAAAATTCGGAACACATAAAGAAATATTTTACTAAATACCACGCTTGACATGTAAAGAAAAATAAATTTCTCACTTTAATTTGTTCTGAGGTTAATTTAGCTTCAATACCAAGACACATTTGGTGGATAAGTTTTGAGAACAATATTCACATAAGTGGGTCTATGCAGGGTTGCTTGAACAGTCAAAAACCAATTGATGCTAAAATATTCATTTATGTAGGGCGATAACGAATCAGTTAAAGTTGAGGCTATAGGGATTTTTTAGCTTAGCATTAAAGACTGATTATTATTTGATTTGAAAGAAACATTTTTGGTACCATCCTTTAGACAAAATTTGGTTTCTATTTCTACATTGGACAGATTAGTTTACTCTTGTTCATGTGGAAATGGTCAGTTTAGTCTATTTATTAATTCAAATATTGTGGGTATCGATTCTCTATTTAGTTATGATAATTTATATTTCCTTAAAACTGTTGCCTCTTATAGAGAAACCTTGCATGTAAATTAACGTGGTATTGAACGTAAATTAATCAATGAAAATTTTGCTTCGTTTTAACACAAGTGCTTAGGATGCATCTCTCAAAAGAGAATGGAAAAACTTGTTTCAGAGAGAGTTCTTAATCCCTTTAATTTTTCAGACTTAAGTGTTATGTTAATTATATTAAGGGAAAACAAACATAATGGGATTATATGCTAATACAACTTAGGAGTCTTAGAACTAATTTATATAGATATCCGTGGGCCATTTCTTTTGGCTTCTTGGAATGGTCAACAATAATTTATTATGTTCATAGACGAATTTATCTCATTATGGCTTCCTGTATCTCATTCATGAGAAATTTCAATCACTAGATATGCCCAAGGCTTACAAAGATGGGGCTAAAAATCAACTCAACAAAAGAATAAAACACGTCAAGTCTGATCGTGGTGGTAAATATTATGGCAGATGTGATGAATCAGGAGAACAATGTCCAGTGTCTTTTGCTAAATTTCCTAGAGTAATGTGGAATCGTCCCACACAACGCCAGGGTCCTATAGTACGAATGATGTTAATGAGATATGAAATAGAACAATTAAGGGCATTTTAATGAGCATGATTAATCATTTCACCTTACTAGAATCTCTCTAGGAAGAAACACTAAAGACCGCATCTTAAATTCTCAATAAAATTCCAAGTAAAGCAACTATTATGGGGTTATAAATTTTAAATATCCCACTATTAGGTCAATTTTTGAACCGTTAGTCATACTTGGCCTTCTTCGGAGGGGATGGAGTTAGCCACGCGCACTTCGACGATCAAGTTAGTGGGAGAAATAGTTTAGAGCATGGGATAGCTTTGAACGTGAGCCTTCAATAAATAAAAAGGGGGTAAGCTTAGGAGTCAATATTCTAAGATGTGTATAGCAATGATGTAACTTTGAGAGTCTAATCTTGCATTACCTTTGAATGACACTAAGTGTGAGTTTTTATACTTGGATGAAATAAATGGAGTCCACTGGATGGTAGCACATGTGGCCTCATCCGAACGACTTCTCTTTTTTGTCACACACATCAATCAATCATTACCTTAAATGATATCACCCTTTTTGTGTCCATAAAGTCTAGCCTGTACTTTTAGACTTGACTAAGCAGAATGGTGGCGACGGCAGTGGCAGTGAGTTGTCTTACAACTTATGTCCTTGTGGGATCCATTCGAGATCTTGACACTGCCTCGTCCTGGCCGGCTCTGTCAATGGGGCTTGCCCGTAAAGGGGTCTGTCCACGTGTTTTATGTGGGAGAGTCGGGTCACTCGCACCTAGTTCTGTTCGCCCATACACATCTTGATCGCCCTATACCAGCATATAAGACATAGGCCCCCGAACTGTTTGCAACGTGGGTTAATTGGGCCCCTTTATGGGTTCTAGCATTTCACGGCGTAACAACACTCCCCAAAGTCCCAATATGATTATTCATATAATGCGTGGACTTTTGAGTTGGTAGAAAAACTTGGATCGGGTGTTGAGCAATTTTTTATAGCGTAGGCCTGTAGGAAGATTAGAGATGCGAGGCGAGGGCCTTAGAGCATATGTCAAGCCTCTTTAGTAACTGAAGCTAGTGATAAGGTTGAAAGTTGTGAGGCGATGCCTTTGGAGCATATGTCGAGCCTCTTTAATAGTTGGAAGATACGAGGCGAGGCTTTTAGAGCACATGTCGAGCCTCTTTAGTAATTGAAGCCAGTGATAAGGTTGAAAGTTATGAGGTGAGGCTTTTAGAGCATATGTCGAGCCTCTTTAGTAATTGAAGCCAGTGATAAGGCTGAAAGTTACGAGGTGAGGCCCTTGAGCACATATCGAGCCTCATTAGTAGCTGAAACCTATAATAAGGTTGGAAGTTGCGAGGCGATGCCCTTGTAGCATATGTCGAGCCTCTTTAGTATCTCAAGCATGTGATAAGGCCGGAAGATACGAGGCAAGGCCTCTTGAGCATATGTCGAGCCTCTTTAATAGCTGAAACATACCAGGTGGCATGCTCTAATGATTTGAATGGCACGTTAGTTCCCATAAGAAAAAACTGGATGGTGTGGCAATTTCCAATGCTTGAGCTACGTACGCATTTAACGTGATAGATGAGGCTACAGGTGGATGGCCTACATTAAAGAGGAGGAAGATCCAACGGTAGGGGTTAATTCATTATGTATATATAAAATGCTGAAACCCTGATTTTTCCCCTTTTCTTCAATTTGTAAAAATTACAACAACATAAATTATAACATTAGATGTGAGGTCTCCTTGTGGCTAACAACATAAAAGAGAGCAAGCTCGAGGGTTTTAGGGAGAAGGTTAGGATCCCAGATAATATTGAGATGTTGGTGCTGACCCCTTAGGAGAGAGTCTATTTCTCTAGAAAAAGGTGTGAGGTGGTGAGAGAGACGATTCTAGGTGGGGGGATGAAGCTGCCTTTATTTCCCTTTTTCAGGTATATCCTTAGGCAATATAACCTAGCTCCCACCCAGTTAGTACCAAATGCATGGAGCTAGTGAGCAAGAGCCTTCCTTCTTTGGAAGGAGGTTACTCTTGGCGAGGATATGCCCCCATATGTTTCCAGACCCTCTTTCAACTTCGCACCTCTAGCGAGGTGAGTGATTTTAAGGGGTGGTATTGTATGAACCCTTGGGGCCCACACCCTCCTTTCATCTGGGGGGACCCCAACCTTCATAAAAAATCGAAAGTCGACCTAATTTTGGGTCAGGGATCATCGGTAGACAATAGAAGGAGATGTGGTCCTAGAGATCACCGTGCCGACCCAACACTACTAGTATAGTGAGCCGAGTCTTCATTTAATGTGATGTTTCTTTGTTATGTTTGCTCCCCTTTGTTTCTTGTCTAATGCAAGCTTTGTGCAGCTGCAGTTAATAGGTTCGATTGCGTAGGTCATCAGCTGCAGTTAATCGGTTTGACTGCAATTAACCAACTAACCATCTGAGTAGGCCATCATCAAGGCAATATACGAGCTGCGTTCGGAGAATATGTACTTTAATAACGTTATTGGCAAGTGGAACCTCTTCGTTACATACCAACTGATGGCCACTAAAGGTAAAACAGGGCAACTACTTTCTTATGTAATTTTCTTAAATGTTCCTTTTGCTTGTAGGGCAACACGATAAAAAGGAGTATGTGAAGCCCAACCTGCTCCAACTGAGGAGTTTGGGAGAGGTAGAGAAAAAGAAGCCCGTGATTGCCAACTCTTCCTCCTACAAGAATCAACGTGACGAGCTAGCCCATCTCTAAAAAATGAACCCACCGTCCCTTTCAGATAAAAAAGGGGAAAAGGAGAAGGAAAATGAGGTTGAGGTTCTCTTGGAGAGGCCCCCTAAGAGGAAGTTGGCATTGTTAAATAATACTGAGCCCGACCCTCCTCCAAAATGCCAGACTACTTTCGGGGAGTCACTTCGACGACCCATTCTTGTTGAACCAATTTCCTCTATGAAGGTTGTGGAGCTAGAGGAGGCAGTTGATAAGGGGGCCAGTTTGGTGAGAAAGAGGAGGGGGAAGGAGGCGAGGAATGCCCCCTCTGAAAGAAAGGCCCAAAACTTCTTGGGTAGGAGGTCGGATGAAATTGTCCCCACAATTATGGAGATGTTGTCTAATGAGGTCCAGGAATTGCGATGATTCAACATAAGTATTGGACTGATAAGTAAGCCTCATATGCTGAGACCTATGACTCTGTTGAGATGGTGGAGGTGGGACTCGTTCTCAGGGCTTCTTTTTAAACACCCAAATGGAGGCAAGGCAACTGCAGGGCCTAAACAAAGAGTATCTACAAAGGGTCTAAGACGCTGAAGCTACCCTGACCAATGCCAAAGCTGAGGCATTCTCTGCCAATGAAGCTATCGAGGCCTCCAAGCTGAAGTAAGTCGAAGCAGAGTCAAAGTTGCGGCCCATGTTTGGACTTTGCCCTGGGCGCCCAAAGGTGTCGCAGCGGCGCCACATGCACCTGTTCCAGACTCGATTTTGGCATCCTACTTCATCAACAACTCTACTATGAGTGTTTAGATGTCACCTACATGTTCCCTATAAATATTAGACTCTTTTATACAATTTTATGATGTGAGAATAATGTGAGAAAAGCGATTACTAGTTTTTAGGATTAATTGTATATTTCTCTATTATTGTTTATGAGTTAATAAAATCTCCTAATTCATGTGTTATATTTCTTTTTTTCTTTTATTCTTTTGCTTGTAATCATATACTTCATCTTTTACCATATAATTTCAACATCTCAATCCGGTGGTTGGTTTCATATCAAATGGTATCGAGTGATACGTGATCCTTGAATCCCAACAATTGGTATTAGAGATTCTGGGCATAATTAACACAACAAGTGGTATCAGAGCCTAGGTTCAGCAATTCTGCAGAGCGCAAGATTTGATTTGTTCGAGATTTTTGTTCATAATGGATTTCATGAAGTATGACATTTTGCTTTTGGATTGGAGCACTAGATTTTCGATATGACATGTTAAGATGTGTGAAATACTCGAACAGCTGAATTTGGATAATTTGTTGTTGGGAATTGACAAGTGTAAAATTATTTTGTTGTAAACTATGTGGTTTAAAATGAAAATTTTTTAAAAAAAAATTTTGAAAAAATTGAGCCCAAACAATGGCTTAATTCTTCGTAAAATAAAAAAAAAACCCTGAAATTTCTTCCATATTTCGCCTCTGTCTGTATTCCATTAATAAAAGTTTTTTTTTTGGAAAATGAGTATTGGAATAGTTTTTTTTTTTTTTTTAAATATGTGTTTAAAAAGTAGAAAAAAAGTTTTTAAGTTTATACGTAAAATATTTAGTGTGAATAAAGACAAACAAGGGCTTCATTAGATTATTTGATTCTATCTTGGTAGTTGGTTCAACAAATGGGTGGATGTCATGTCATTTGGTTCGGCTACTTCTTCCGAAGCTATGGCCACTCTCGTCGGGTACTGTATCATGTCTATTGTTAAAAGATCCAAAAGCTGCTCAAGTTAGGGCTTGTTAATTTGGCACGGTGAATTCTATAATAGACGCACGTTGGCATTCCAGCTTTCTTTTTCCTTTCAAGGTCTATATGAAAAAGATCCAATACTTCTTGATCATGAATATCTGAACTGATTGTTCGCTGTTCAATAATTCTTGTTTAACCTTTGATTCATGTTGAAGAACTTTTGGAGAAAGTTACTGTTTGAAAACATCTTAAAAGAGCTTCCTATTCAAAAAATGTTTTTCGAGGAAGCCATATTGAATCAACTTCATCTAAAATATTTAACAGGAAGAAACATTTTTATAAAATTAGTTAAACGACTCCAAAAACAACTTTTGAATATCAAAAACTCCTTTTGATTTTTCAAAAGTCATGTCAAATGAACCTTAATTTAGTCTTTTAAATAAGACTAAAATTATGTTTTTATTAAATAAGTTAAAACATCCTTTTTGGGGCAATCCTTTACTCCATTTCTTACACAAAAACATGCATCAAGTCGACCTTTTTCAAAATATTTCATTGTGCACTATTCTAGCATTAAAACCATATGCAACCAATATAATAGGCTTTCATTCTAGTAACAATGTCAAGAAAAATGTCAAAACTCAAGCTCTGATTTCTTAAAGGTCTTAGAAACTTAAAACGAATTTGTTAATTGCGTGAACTTTTGTTCACATGCTCGTGTTTTTCTTTAAGTCATAGAAAGTTAAAATTGATGTCGTGTGCACAATACTTTCATTAGTATTTATGAGTATGACTGACAAACATAATGGATAAACTATGTGAATTTCATGCAAAACTATCGAATTCACGATTATTCTCAAATAGGGAGTTTTGGCTATTTCACTTAAAAATGATCATATTGTAGGAAGATTTAAACTTTATGTATTTAATTAATTCAAATGTTACATGTACTTAACAAATTTTTTGCTAAGTTTGTAATTAATGAATTTATATACGATGAATTTATGCATTTGTCGTGTTCGTTAAAAAAAAAAAAAGAAAAAAAAAAGAGGACTATCTACTTTGGGGGTATGTTGATCAAACCCCTCAACATTTAAAAATGAGAAGCAGAGATATAAAAGTAATTATATAAGTCAAGGCTTAAGAAGAAGTCCAATTCAACTAAAGTTAAAAAATAAATAATAAAAAAAAGATTTGTTAATTGGAACAATATCTTCATCATCTGAAATTATCCATCCCTCTTACTATATCCTCGTAGCTGTCGACTAATGAATTGGTTTTAATATCTTGTCCTGGATATGAGAAATAAACACTATTCCACTCCGATGTTGAATCGTTCTGCAAAATTTGTACATTATATGTTCAAATTACTTGATGTCTAACGAAGTTGGTTCGCAATATTCAAACTCAAAACTAAGGGGCCAACACATGGAAACTTTTTTTTTGAGAATTTTGTCTATCAAATAAAAAATAAATAAGTTCATAGATGAATAAGAGAGAGAGAGAGAGAGGTTCCTCACCTTCATTGCTTTTATAATATCTTCAAAGGCAGCAACCTATCAGATGAGAAATAGTATTAGCGCAATGAATACGAAGTTCGGGAACTTTCAAACGTTAAAAGGAACATGATAAAGGCACGAGTAACGAGTTAGAATTCTCCCTATTAGCTTACACACACATATATATATATATATATATCTTTGTTTTCATTTATTGGAGTCTATATTTCGATAACAATAAATACTCACTCCACACAGTGATTTGAAGAAATAGGAAAAAAAAAACTAATCAACTAAAAAGAAAAAAGAAATTACCTCTATATGTGTTTCTGTATCAACAAAATTTTGAGGACTTGCAATTCTTGCTTTTGCCAGTGACTTTTCTAGGTCCTCCTACGTACATAGAATGATAAATTGAATGGAATTTAACAAGAATAGAATAGAATAGAATTGTTAAACTTGTTTTTCTCACCTTTTTGAAGAAAACCGGACGTCTTTGATATAAGCACCCTTCATTTGTCATACGTAAATAGCCTTGACATAAACTCAAATTCCTCGACTGCAACCCAAAAAGGAATGTCAACATTTCTTCCTTCTAGGAAAATTTGTAATCCCAAACAATCCCTTATCCATTTTTTAAATCTTCTTTGGGGAAACGTAATGAAGGAAGAAAACGAAAAGGGAAACTATAATGAAGGGAATAAGAAGTCCAAATGGTTTAAGACCTTAGAGTTTTGAAGACAATAAATCAAGAATTTGAAATATGATATCCTCTTTTTCTTTTATTTGGCCTATAAATAGGAAGCTATATTTACATGACATATGAACATAATTTTCAAACTTTATATTACGTGAATTATTCTTCTTGGCGAGGGTCACATGGGCCATGGTTTTCCGGGGGGTAATAATTGATTGGCGGGAGTATATGTTCCCCGGGAAATCGGGGCCCATTGGCCTAGTAATAAACTACAAAAATAAAACATATGGCGTGTTCGGTAGGGATTAAAATCGGATTAAAATTGAAAACTAGTCGTTATTGTTGACTTTTATTAGACGAGCGAAACCCAATAACGACTATATTTTCAATTTTAATAGGATTTTAAGCCCTACCGAACAGGCCCATAGTATGATCAAATATTCGGCACAAAATATGTAGTGTAAGATTTAGCAAAAAGAACCTCAAAAACCGGAGTGCCATAAAACGCTTCACAAGGAAGACCAGCCTTCTTTTTAACCTACAAAAAAATATAGCATGAGTTTTAGCTTCTGGGTTTCATTTTATTTTGTTAAAATTCTATTTTCCAAGAAATGAATGGTTGATGATCAGAATTTTAGGAGGAGAAAATGAAACATTAATAAATAATTCTAAATTCTTCAAAATGCACCATTATGCATGCCACAATAGCCCAAAAAAATAAAAAAGTTAATAGCAAAACTCTCACCTCTAATGCATTCTTGACTTCAGATGCCTCTGGTATCAACTTAAGAGGCCCCAATGTCATATTGTAATCCATAGCCTACAGAATACATGCAATTAAATTAATGCATTACGTGTATATAGATTAAAGAAGTTAGTTAATCAAGAATAAGATTAAGAAGCATGTATAATTACAACGTCAAGTCGTTCAGAATCTACGTAGGGGATCCCGAAGGGTACTGAAGCTACGAGGCCATGCTCCGCATAAGCTTTAGCATCTGCCTTACCTAAAAAATACCCTATAATTGTTTTCTTTTGATTTGTGCGGGAAGCCATCTGGGCTACTTCATAATCAGAAAATTTGATATTATAAACAGGCACATCACATGTTGCTACTCGAATTTCCTCTTCAGACACAGCAAGATTCTTTTTCCTGTCACGGTTAGAGTTTAATTCTTGCTTTACCCAGTATTGAAGTTCATATGCTAATTTAAGTAGATCATCATCTGAGAGTAGAGGGACTTGAAGCATAATCATTGTGGCCTGTATAGCATAATCCTTGATTGTGCCTTCGCGCTGCAAGTTCCTCAGGTTCAGTCTTGTATTGTAAACAAGATAACGAGGGTAGTATAATTGCTTTAAAGCATCCCAAGTTTGATTTAGAGTAATATTTGGAGTTGGAGCTGTCGCCCGGCAGCCGTTGAAGAACAAGTTTTGGGGTTTCTGAAGGAAGTTGAAGAACTGGGATTGCAGATTGTGGAAAAGCCCGCCGTGGTGTGTTTGCCGCGGCGACTCTGAAGAGGATGGCTGCGCTGGCGACTGTTTTGGTTTCCACCAATTCATAGTTAGTTTTTGAAGGGTTAAGAAATTAAACCTCTCCACATCATGGTTTTTGTAAGATTAAAGAATTAGGGCTGACGTACGTGTAAGCCCAAAACTTAAATAATTTTATTCTAAAAGATCTTGACTGAAAGAGTTTGTATTATATACGAGGAGGGTAAGTTACCAAATAAATCTACTCTCCTTTTGAGATTTGATTATATGTTAGGGAAAAATTCATATCTAAGGTGTATTCTTTATCTCAATTCAAAAGTAAAGTAAATAGTTTGAAAATTCAGGTATGAATTTAATTAATTAAAAATATTTATTAAATAAAGATAATAAAGTCACATGTTGTGATTAATTGTCACATATTCATAATTATAAGTCACATATTTATTTAATGGTCATATATCGTCAAATTTGTTTATCACAGATTATTTCGAGGTCACAGATCAAAAAATTTGTACGTCACAGATTATTTTGAGATCACAGATTTTTAAATTAGTTGGTCACATATTATTTTTGAATCACATTTGTTGGT
>CAIGRF010352905.1:0-10742 GCA_903798235.1 Fraxinus ornus | reverse complement strand
TTTTTTTTTTCCCGGCTCGGCTCGTTACTACCACTAGGTATTCTTGCATGAAATAAGAATTTCTAAGCTCGAGCTTTTTTTTTTTTTTTTTTTTTTTCCGGCTCGACTCGTTGCCACCACTAGGTATTCTTGCATGAAATAAGAATTTCTACCCGTGGAATTCCAATGGACTTGGAAAATCAAAAGATGAGATAATAGGTGATAAAGGCGAAAATGATGAAATGCAAGAAAGAGAATCAACTCAAGTTGTGTTTGGAATGAATGGAAATAGGCGTGATGAGCTTTATTCATAAACGGTGAGCTGCCTATGGTGATGTGCTAGTGTCTAGATGTTTCGCGTGATTCCTGATTCTTCTTTCATGGGCCTGATCCAGAAAAGATTCTTTGTTTCTTTCATGGGCCTGATCTAGAAAAAGATTCTTAGTCATTTGAGTGAGGAACCTCATCAATTGAAGATTTAGCTCCTCTTTGAGCCAAATTATTGTAGAATGAAAATGAAAAATATAGCTGTTATTGGGACCCACACAAGAGATAGAAAATTTAATTTAAATATTGATGTGATGGATAATAATCATATTTTTCATTTTAATGAGATAGTAATTTGGCTCAAACAAGACCTTAATTCTTTTAATTAAAATCAATGTTCAAAACTAGGTTATAATCATTCATTCTAACTCATTGCTTAATTACACATCATGGAAGAATAATAAATCATGATTGAATTAAAGTACATCGCCAGATTTGAAGGAAAAATGGAAAAAATAGAAAATTTTATACCAAGATTCCACATTCTTCTTGTAAAATCTTAAAATCTCAGCTACTTCATTTTTTCCTCCATTTGGACTCATATAATATGTGTACAATGATTTCACCAACCCTCAGCTTGAATATATTGTCTATTGAAATCTTAAGCCTCTTTTAGTTGTTGGACTATGTTATGTATTTATAGAACAAGATTTAGGAAAAATTCTTGTTTAAAATGATTTCCATCAAAGAGTGAGAGAAAAAAAAAATGTAACAAATTTCGTTTTTTAATTGAACTCCTTTTCTCATGTGATTTTTCGTTCTCATTTTCTAATATTTGCAATCAAGTCATCTTCATTCCAAAATCATTAATAATTGACCAGATTTAAATTTTCGAAAGTTTGCAATTTAATTCTCAATTTTTTCAAATGTTGAATTTAACTCCCGATATTTATAAATGTTTTGATTTCACGTTCATTCTTTCTAATTGTAAGACAGATAACTAATGATTATTGTAGTAGTTCATGAAAAAAATCCCATAACTGAAACTAAAATGTGCCAAAATGTCAGTCTATTTCCCTCCATAAAATTGCAATGGAGGTCACTAAACTTTCGACATATACGTGTAACTAGGTTATTGGACTTCTATTTTGGTGTATTCAGGCCACAATTGTTTATTTATGACTAATCAGGCAACTCCATTTGAGTTCCTTCGATGAGCTTACCAACGCTAGCTAGTTCGAGAATGGTTATTTAAGTGGTTGAATCGATTTAGTTGAAAGATGCACAGCATACATGAAGAGTGAAATCACAAAACGCTATATTTTCTTCTACGAATGAGACGTTCATTTAACAAACATTTTCTTATGATTCATCGAATATCTATTTACAACTGTGCCGATTACAAATGTGGAAGAAATCCTAGAATTTTCATCCTCTTCTCGCCAACGGAGTGAGCTGTATGGTTGTAAATTGTAGTGACGTGGTTGTACCTAATTGAAGTTCAACGACCTAATCGTAAGTCTGGTGAAAGTTTAATGACGCTAGTATAAGTTTACATGAGTTGACGTGGAAAACTGGTTGACATGTAGCCACATCATTATTTTTTATGGATATATCAGCAGTCTTATTGATTGAACTCAAATGGGATGACCCGTTGCTCATAAATCAAAGTTTGGTGACCTAATTGCAAGTATGATAAAAGTTCAGTAACCTCCGATGCAACTGAGAAAATTGAAAGAAAATTTATTTGAAAATAACTATTTATGTTTTTCTCAAAAGATTAAAAGACAAATATAATCAAACTGTTTTCAACTTAAGATCAATGCCTAGTGTTCGTTAAAATTTCAAATCACAAGTGTATGTGTCGCATTCAAATAATAAAGTGAACGATGAGTCAAAATCGATCATTCGAGCGATGTTTACTTTTAATTACACAATAATTAATTTAATTACAGTGTTCTAAAAGGCGTGCCTGGGCCATCTAGGCGTGATGCGCGGCGAAAACTGGCTTGACATCTTATTTATCGGTCAACGGCAATCATTGACCGTAGCATGCACGCATAGACGAACATTATTATCTTTTTTTTTTCTTCTTAATTTTTTATTAATTTTTTTTACAATTCTTTAAATTAAAACATAAAAGTTGATTAACATTTGAAAATTAATTTTTTTTTGTTGAAAAATCTTGAAAAAATATTTAAAATTTCAATAAATCTGTTTTAGATGTTTGATATATATTATTTTTAATCATTAAATGATTTTTTGACTTATTGAAAATTCAAGTAATATTAAAATAAGATAACATCTTTTACGTCTTTTTATGCATATCTCGCCTAAGCTCGTCTTATCCATAGCTTGACCTCCACGCATCGTCACGCACTACGTCTTTTAGAACACCGTTTAATTATAACAATATTACACATAATACAATTTTGATTTTTAAAATAATAAAAATGCTAAAACCTCTACAAGAATAACAAATCTAAAAATAAGAGAAAAATGAGAGGATAAATAATTGGGATTAAAGATTTCACTTAACCGACGCCTAATTTATTACTCTAAATTCGAATTAAAAATTACTTATTTAGTATGTTAGATTAGATTTTCCTATTTTAACTAATTACCTCTCTCGATTAAAATTAACCATAATTAATTGGTTTAATATGTTATATTTCTATGTTGATTAAAATTCAATAAATTGCACTAACTCTTTGTAAATGTACCTCAATGGGCCACTTAAAGTTATGAGTATATATCTATCTCCTACATGAATTTAGGGTATATACTACTTGGTCTTCACATAATCTCTCAACCATTGCACAAATCACTTAACACAAATATTTATTAACCAAATAAATGAATATCATGAAATCAATAGTAACTACACATGAAAATAAGCACTTAAATATTAAAAAGAAATTATTGAAATCAATAAAACTAGATTAACCTACATCAATCATCTCAATATCAAGAACTTAGCTCATTTTATGCATATAATAGAGAGGAGAATATTTGGAGAAATATAAGTTCTTAAAGAGAGTGATTGGTAAAATACAACACGAAATGTACAATCCTTCCCATTGATGGAATTCTTAAAATAG
Organism: Fraxinus ornus; assembly: GCA_903798235.1. Taxonomy (NCBI): domain Eukaryota; kingdom Viridiplantae; phylum Streptophyta; class Magnoliopsida; order Lamiales; family Oleaceae; genus Fraxinus; species Fraxinus ornus. The sequence goes on along the minus strand of CAIGRF010352905.1, from coordinate 7,395 downwards.
GTTTTGACTTGGTTTTGATTTTGTCCCAACATCTCTCCACATTTCTTTGGATTTTTTCTTCATTTCTTCGTCATTGTACCCTAATTGATGCCTCTATTTTTCTCTAAAATGAAGGTAAAATGAAGAATAGGGACAAAATGTTGAATTTTTGCCTTTTAAAAGACCTAAAATCATGCCCGAAATTTGCCAAACAACACCCGAAAATCAGAAGATGTAAAAAAGGCCCCCAAACAGAACACAGTGCACCCACGTCGTCACTCCTAGCGCACCCGACCCGATTATGTATTTAGACCTAGAGATGGCAACGGGGCGAGTTCGGGGCGGGGCACCCCCGTCCCCCTCCGCCCCACCATTCCCTCACTTCGTCCCATCCCGCGTCCCGCCCAACCTAAGACGGGACGGGGCGGGGCGGGGAGGGTTCGGGGCGCGGGCTTGCCCCATTTAATTTTTTTTTTTCAAAAAATTTCAGTTAACTAATTTTTTTTTTTAAAAAAAAAAATTGTAGTTGATTATTTTTTATTCTTCACGGGGCGGGTTCGGAGCCCTTCGAGCGGGGCACCTCCTCCCCGCTCCACACCAACCCGTCGGGATGGATTTTTTTTCACTCCATTCGGGGCAGGGCAGCCCCGGGACAGGGCGGGGCGGGTTTTTTTGCCATCACTATTTAGACCACTTCCCATTTGCTACAATGAACGCATATAGACTCTTTCTTTTGTTGTTTTTGCGTCTAAGTCCCTAGTAATTGTGCATCTGATCCCCCAACTTTGATTGTATACATTTTAATCCTTAGTTTTTGACTTTTATTTCAATCATGCCTCCATAAGTTGCATATAAGGTCCTTTAACTTTCAACACTTGTGCACTATGTTCCCCACATTCACCTTTTTGTACGTTTTTGGTAATTTTCTCTTCCTTTTTGTCTGTCCTCTTTTAAGTAGTGATTTTTCAACCTATAAAAGCAAATATAGCTAATTGTGAGTAGAATTTCATCAATTTAATCCATAATTACTAGTTTTAGGTGTCCAATAAATGGTTAAAACACACTTATGAAACACTCCAAAACTTATATTCTTGGTCGTCCCGAGCAAAATTATTTACTAGGACAACCGAGCAAAATGTGATAAAGATCAACAATATTAGAAAGTTGTCGAAAATATTCGCAAGTGTAATATTGTATAATCAATTCACAAATATGCCTCGAAATAGTGCTACCAAAAACAAACTAAACTTATCCTATATTTGATCAGGGTGCGTGTGTATGTAGTAACTGATAGGAATGTAAAATGTATATTTTTTTCCTCCTTATTTTATGTGCTCGTATGATTATTTTGTGTCAAAATGTGTTCATTAATCTCATATTTTGATTTATGTGGCAATTTAATGGAGATGACGTAATTTGGAAGAAATATGTGAAAATGGATTAAAGTGAAAGGAAATGAAAGTTTAAGGACTAACGTGCAAATACACAAAATTTGTGTCGAACCTCAAGATGAAGATTTGAGAGTGTTAGGAGTCAATTGGATAAAAGAAGACATCAAAGGGATGAAATATCGTCAAAGTATGATCACACATCAATTTTCAATCGAAAAAATTATGCATCGGTTTTCAATCTTATGTTACGACCCATTTTTGACATGGAAAACGATCAAATTGGAAGATGATATCTGAAGTAGAGTTGTAGCCCTTTGAGTTAGATTTTCAACACATCTTGAATCACTATAATCGGACATCAGGAGTGGAAGATATGACTAGAATACTAGGATATGGTTGTTCACCTCCAGGTCTTAGTGAACGTTGAGTCTCCATTCTGTCAATTATACCTCCTGCCTTTTTGGCAGTTCATTCAGTAGGTGGGGAAGGTCTTTTCACCTCGTCAGTTTTGCTTTTGGACAGTTCTTTCCATTAGAAGTGTAAACTTTTTTTTGTGGGAGGTTATCCAACTCTTTCCCTAAATGGAGATTGTTCCTTGGTTTCAGCCAAGAGAGAGGTTGTAGCTTGCTTTCTCTTCATTCGGTGGACAGCATTAGCTAGACACTCTATTGCTTCTTTCATGGCAGCGAGCTGAGGGTTGTCACCCCCAACAATTTCATTCCTTCTTTGTAATTAATTTTGATCAACTTAATTAAGAACTAGAGCGAGATAATTAACCGGAATAGTGAAAAGATAATATTATTGACTTTTCTTTGAAAGTATTGTAGTCCAAAAGTGGAAGATGAGTGAAGTCGAGGTCCATCAAGGGGACCATTTGTGTCCATTTATAGCTGAATTTGGAAAGGTTGGCCGCCATTGTCACGTCGTCTATAGTATTTGGATCGTCACCTGACATCATCTACAATGTATTTCTTACTAGGTGTGCCAAATTCTTCAGTTGAAAAGGTCTTCTTATTGGATGACGAGGTCAGCTCCTTGTAACTCTTCATGAAGTTTTTGGAATAGTTGCAATCATCCTCATCATTGTTGATCTCTGATTGGTTGACCATGAGGTGCTCACGTAAGCTATGTCACATGTCCTCATGGAATTGGTCAAAGCAGAGGTGATGACGTCACTTTAGTCAAATCAATAATTATGATGTTCCATAATCACAATGGAGCTCACCGAACTGATGAGTGATTGGGACTCAGCTATTTCTACCTTATTTGATGAAATAAAATATTAATTTAACGTGCATTGACTTTGAAAGGAATATTCCATGCACATTTAAAAAAAAAGAATTTCTATTTGTTTTTGAACGATTCAATTAATGAAACCGAATCAAGAGTCAATTATCGGATTGAATTTAATGGTTACAAACACTGTTGGTCCTAAACATAAATTTTTCCACCACAAATGGTCCCTCATCTTATATTTTTTTTTCTTGCCTTTGGTCCTTGAACTTCAAATATAAAAGATTAGCCATCCAATTTTATGAATGTTTTAGAATGATTTTGGTTGAATTCATAATAGGGGCGTGTGGATGTGTTTGGGAAAGGCTTTGGAGAATTCCTTGCGCATAATATTACGAAAGGAAAGCTTATGGATGTGATTGATAGGTGGCCAATGATGCATGGTCTCTAGACCAAAACTGCATACAAAATATACCTTAAGACCATCCTCCACAAGACAACAAAGGCTATTTCAATTTGTCCTTCTTAATTCTATCCCATTGAACACGTCGAACATGAATATGATGTTTAGCTTTATAATAGTTTTTTAATGAAGAAAACTCCATAATTGATGCTGCCAAAAACCTGTACCTGCTTGATCTCGTACTGGATGCTTGAATCACATGCGAACATATCTTTATTACCTGAAACAAAGGTGTCGAGATGTGTCATCGTCGCCCATCCGATGCTTGAGTCCAAGAGAGAGAATTTATGCGAAAAAACATAGGATGGAAATTGTGTCAAAAAACATACATGAATAGTGAACCTTGGTTCTCTATTTATAGATGTTGATGATAGAGTATTGAAAGGATCTAAACACCCGTAATCCTTTTCCTCATCATAAAAGGTGTTTGTGTTATATTCAAATTGTCGTGTTTGAGTTTAAACCAAACTGTGGTAGGTAAGTAGTTTGGATAAGGGTGAAAGTCATGAAGAACCATAATCAAAATAGGATTAGTGTTTCTAGAAGGTACGAGATAAGGTCAAGGAGACCGCACAAAAGCTCATGTAGCCTGACCTCAACAAGTACCCCGACCAAGACATAGAACACAGCCTTGGAACTAGCATAATTGGGATAGGTTGAGTTCGGGGACAAGTAGCTCGAGCTCTAGGCTATCGATATTTTTTCGGATCACAGGCCCCCGTGCATCCAGGTCGCAGCTAAAAGTTATGTGTTCGAGCTGTAAGGTGAGATGCAAAGAGGTACGTTGCCCAATCTAAGTTTATTTTGTGATGTTAATGTTAGATCGATGTTTTGTCTTGCATTTCGTTGTGAATTATGTTTGTTCTTTTGAAACATACCGAGCTTAAGCTCTAACTTTGATAATTGAAGCTCGAGTTCTTGTTCGATATGTAATCGATATGTAGCTCGAGCATATTACTTGACCAGTTTTTTGGCCGAAAAGGTCGAGTTCTTGTTTGATGTGTAGCTCAAGCATTTTACTTGACCAATTTTTTGGCCAACAAGCTCGAGTTATTGTTTGATATGTTATCTATATATAGCTTGAGCATTTTACTTGACCAATTTTTTGACCAACGAGCTCGAGTTCTTTGTTCAATATGTAATCTATATGTAGTTCGAGCATTTTACTGGACCGTTTTTGTGGCCAACAAGATAGAGTTCTTTTTCAATGTGTAGCGCTAGCATTTTACTTGACTAGTTTTTTGCCAATAAGCTCGAGTTCTTTGTTCAATATGTAATCTATATGTAGCTCGAGCTTTTTTTACACGAATCTCAAGGCTTATTCGCGGATGGTGAGCACCCGGTCGAGCTCGACCTTATTATAATTTGATATTGGGAAATATTAAGGTCGGGTCAAAAAGACCTCGAGCGGTAGAGTGCGTGTGCACATCCTCATACTAGGTAGGTTGGTTAGCTGCATGTACTGAGCATGACCTTATGCTAACTAGATGTATTAGCTGCATACGCGGAGCACGACCTTACACTAAGTAGAAGTATTAGCTCCATGCACGGAGCACGACCTTATGCTAAGTATAAGTAAACATTAAACAGAGTTGTTCGGGACAAGTTTTTAATTGTTAAAATGTATGTTAAATAACGTAAATGTACATGGGCACATACGCCTTTGAAAGGAAAACAACCTCAGGGCATACAAGCTCGAGCTAAAAACTACAAAAAGAATTTAAACATAACATAATGCAAATAAAAAAATAAAGGAAAAAACTAAGTAACCTATATACCTGGGGGCATAATCGGTTATTTGTAATAAATTTTGAGGTTGTCAGCATTCTAAGGCTTTGGGAGAGGTCTCCCCGAGGTGGTTTTCCCGTTGTATTCCTTCACTTGAGGATATTTAAATCAGTCACGATCCCATCCTGAATGATCTTGGCAATTTCATTGGAATCCATAGTGACTAATCTCGAGCTTTAGGTCATGCGAGGTACGCCTGAGGTTTCGACATCACCCCGTGCCCGAAAGGTGAGGAGGAGCTCGAGTTCGAGCGTCTGCCATTAAACCATCCTACGATGCTGGTACTGGATGGGGTTGACTCAACAACTGAGTTAACGCGGCAACTTGATGGCAAAGCTCCTCGAAAGCTGTGGTAGTAACAATGACTAGTCGGGATATTGGTATTTCTTACCATTCTTCTTGAGAAGCTGGAAGGTCTTCAGCGGGTGGATGTGAAATGGATGAGCTTGCTGTAGGAAGACCTGAACTTGTATTAACCATGGATTTTGGTAGCACTTCCCACAGATGGCGCCAATGATGCTACCAAAAATATATACCTGCTTGATCTCAAACTGAATGCTTGAATCATGCGCTAACAGATCTTCAATACCTAAAACAAAGACATCGATGTGTGTCCTCTTCACCCATCTGATGCTTAAGTTCGAGAGAGAGAGAATTTATGCCAAAAACTTATGCTGGAAATTTTGTAAAGAAATGTACATGAATAGTGAACATTGGTTCTGTATTTATAGATGTTGGTGATAGAGTCTTGAAAGGATCCAAACACCCATAATCCTTATCCTCATCATAAAAGGTGTTTGTGTCATATTCAAATTGTTCTGTTTGAGTTTAAACCAAACTGTGGTAGGTAAGTAGTTTGGATAAGGGTGGAAGTCATGGAGAGTCATAATCAAAATAGGATTAGTGTTTCTAGAAGGTACGAGATAAGGTCAAGGAGACCGCATAAAAGCTCATATAGCCCGACCTCAACAAGTACCCCGACCAAGACATAGAACACAACCTTGGAACTAGCATAATTGGGGTAGGTTGTGTTCGGAACAAGTAGCTCGAGCTCTGGGCTATCGATATTTTTCCGCATCAATAACTATTCGAATGTATCATGTACTATTTTTTCTTCATATGATTTCTCCACACGTTTTAAGCAGGTTTTTGAAAATATACAACTTTTTGTGTAATGAATACCCATAATCTTGAAGATATTTACCCTCAGCATATACTCTAGCACGAGATTCGTGATGAGTACAAGAAAAATATTATTTTTCATTGAACCATCGTACTCACTACAGTCACCAATGATTGATAATTATTTTATATGAAGATGGTATTGCTTAAAATCTATATTAAGATAAAAAAATATCATATTTCACTAGAATTCTGACGTTTAAGATATTGATGTACAAGATATGGATATCTCGCACTAGAATTCTCATTGATTTAAATTAGGTGAGTACATTTTCATTGGTTAAGGTTTTGTCGCATTGAGTTTCTTAACAAGGATCTATAAGGTAACACTTGATAACCAATTTAAATTGTACTTCTTTCTCTTCGTTTGATATTTTTATTCAACTAAATTTTATATAAAACTTGTTTTTAATAAGATCGATGTTATGAAATTAAGCTTCATAAGCATTTTAGGATGAGTATTGTAAATTAGTTATTATCAAATAAAAATGCTACGAGCACAAAATGAGTGAAAAAAATTGACCACAATAGAATATCGAGAATAAATTAAATTTTACCAAAAGATTTAAATTCCATAGGGGATAATCGCAGCCATGACCCCAAATTTTTCATATTTTTTTTAGGTTTTACCCTAACCTTTCATTTGTTGCATCTATGGTTCCAAACCTTTCAATTCTATGCAACATGATATATGGATTGAAGCCATCCATTTTTTCTTTAGTTGACCGAAAAATATAGTTTGACCGCATCTTTAATAAATTCAAAGAGGAAAAAATAGTAACTTTATATTTATCACATCAAACAATTAAAATAATTAAATAAAAAAATAATAAATGAATAATAAAACTGAAACTTGTTCCTAGGACCCTACCCTGACACCCATCCTCAAAACTAGAAACAATGGAAATCTTCTTCAGCCACGCCCCTATCTGTTAAGGGATAAAACTTCATATCGAATAAAAATGAAAATATAGACTGACTTATAAAGTTTTGTTTCTTAAAATGGAAATTCAAATCTTAACATGATTTCAGATTCCATTAAACTTCATCAAAATGTTCAATTTTCAAAACTTATATGTCTGAACATTTCGGTTGACTGAAATGTGGACCAATCAACCGGTTTGGTCGATTGAAATATGGATCGGATCTGTCGATCGGTTTGTTCGACCGAAGTGTCAGTCGAAACTCCTACAATTTGAATTTTACAACAACTATATTCACACTTCGGTCGATCGAAATTGATCAACCGAAACTTCCTAATTTTCAATCTTTTGATCTATAAATAGCCATATTCCTTGCATTCAATTCCAACAACCTATAAGAGCAATTAAAAGCGTTTATTTATTGAAAATCATTGAA
>CAIGRF010352883.1:15405-27428 GCA_903798235.1 Fraxinus ornus | reverse complement strand
TAAAAAGAATTTTCATTTTTGTTGACAATTTCTATGCAAAACAAAGTCAAACGATTATGGTAATTTTTTCTAATTGTTTTAAAAAAAAAAAATTTTACTTTTTGGTAATTGGAACAAATTCTAGACGTATTGCTAGAAAAAATTATCACTTTAATGGACAATTTTTATAAAAAACGAAACCAAACGGACACCAAACTTTCAACATTTTCTAGGTAAAAAATTATACCAATCAAACACAATTAATTACAATTTCCAGTAAAACAAATTCTAGGCAATTCAATTCCCCGTAAAACATTTTCTTTCCACCCATTTTCCACCTTTACAATCAAACGGACCCTTCTTGTTGTTTCAAGTAATATTTGAAAAAGTTCAATGGCAACACTAATACTCTATCATAGAAACAACAGATGAAATATTAACTTGCGTGTCAAATTACAGGGAAAAGAATATCTCTTTCATAAAACTGAAAACTAAAAAAAAAAAACCAGAGTAGAAGTGCAGTATAGTCATCCACACATTTAACTTGAAATGAAACTCAAACATAGGTGTCAATCAATGATTTTCTCATCTCATCGACGAGAGCGCTGGGTTGAGCTTCTCTCAACTTGAAGACGCTCTCAATAACAGATAATTCTGTTGCTGTTGTGTCTGATCCACAAAATGCCGTCCAGTCATTGACTGTCAAGCCAGCAGCTATCACTTCACTACCACGATTCACAGTCCCGGCTACCAAAGGAACCTGAAGAAGGGTAGAGAGTTCATCCAAGTCCTCAATGGATGTATGAGGATGGACCTGTTCAAAAATCAGAATTTTATGAGAACCAGGCCAGAACCAACTGTAGTTGTCAATGTGTGATGAATGGACACACACTCAATTTTCACTAAAAGGACATTTAGTTTAACAAACACCCAATATTCACTAAAAGGACATTTAGTTTAACAAAGGATATAATGCTTACCAAGCCACCTCTGTTAGAAAATGCACAATAACTGCCCACGAGTATATTACCAGCAACTGTCTGTCTGAAAACTTCTACACCAAGAACATCTGCAATCATCTCCTCAGTTTCCTGATCAAGTAAAATTGCAGATTCACTTCTCCCCTTCTAGTTAAAAGAATAGTGACAGACAACTGCGTTCATAAATCTCTATCCTCGACAAGAATAAAATAACATCACCAAATAATAATACACTAATTTAACCAAAAAGTATAGAAACACATGAAGTGGAGAAGCAGCTCGAGTCTTGAGATTTTGATGAACAAGAACAGAGTTCAAGAAATCCCCTCCTTATAAAAGAATAAGTTGCACATCAATTCTAGCCCAATATTTACAGTTAAAATTTCTTGGAAAATTGTACTAGTTCTTGGCAAAAAAAAAAGGGGGAGGACAGTTCGTATTGACTGATTTTGAACTATCACCATTATATGCAGTAAATGAGAGACTGTACTCACACCTTTGGTGTACAACTGAGATGTTAATCAGGTGGACTCGAGGATGGAAAAGAAGTCTTGAAAAGTGGATGCTATGCAAATGAAACAATCATTACAAAAGGCAAATAATGAAGTACCTTATGGTTTGGAAAAAAATATTCAACTAATGAACAGATAACAAACCGTGTATTATATATCACAATGGTGGTCAGTGAGAAAGCCTTTTGACTAAGAGGAAGAATCAATATGTATCCATCCGTGTGGGTAGAAAACCACTTTATTAGCCTGCTAATAACAGACTACTAAATAAAACGAATGAATTCACTTGCACAAGGTGAGATATACATGTGTAATAGCAGCTGATCATATCATGTTCATCCAAGTCTTGCTAGATCAAAGAATTCATGCACAAACTAGCCGTAACACATGGTGCATCCATGAAGAACGAGAACTGGAGAGAGAATGCAAATGAATCATACCATATGTTAAAAGACAAGTGAAACAAAAGCCTTGAAGAGGTTAGAAGATAGAACTCAAGAAAGACAAGATACAGAAAGTATGGGATTATCTTATCAATGTAATGAGGTCCTTTTCCACTGGAAGAAGTGGGGGTAATACTAACACAGTAAAAGGTTATATCAGCTAGAGGTCCCTTTTCCATATAAAAAAATACTCTAAAAGTAGAGGAGTCAAAGCTCAATAATATTAATCAGACAAAAAAAAATTATGAACAGAAAGGAAAAAAGAATGTAATATGGTGTGAAAAAAGAAGCAAAGGCTAGATAAAATAACCGAAGTTTACAGGAATATAGCAGATAAATGAACTTTTTCTGACGTCAAAAATAGAAGAGATATATCAAGTATCAACTGTCTCTTTTTGGAGATCTTCAGTAATACAGCATTCTATTTAAACCCTTCCATAGCTCAGAAGAAAATGCAAAAGGTCAAGCACAAAATAAGAAAACTTGTATAGGTCAATGTGGACGGGAGGAGGAAGACAGTGGGGTTTTCATCCAGGGTCATCCAACAACAATAACATAAACAAAGTAACTGTCAACTGAGATTCCATTTAAGAAAGAAATTGCAGGAAATTTAATATAACTAAATGAGATTACCCTGTCAAGATCAGGGTGTGTAAGAGCAACGTGATCATTGCATGAAATGCAGTTCCCCAGAGCAGATAATCTCTCCTCAATGCGCTGAACAACAACTGAATCTGGTAGACTGTTCCTCAAGTGTTGCAGTTCTAAATTACAGGAAATAGCAACATCAAGCCCACAAATCGAAGATGAAACTTTTTGGTCCACGAGAACAATATCTCATATGATAAAAACAATTGAGTCATACGAAAATATATAATCAGATGCAAATCATGCAATATCTCAATGTAACATACACGAAATTGACAATCAAGAAACATTTGTAGAACTAGCATATATCCACTGAAGTGCCAAGGATTAAAGTAACTCCAAGTGAATTGAACTCTAAATAGATTATTCATACGGCCAGAAATAGAATATAATTGAACCAGCACAATCAAATCCTTTTAACTAGCAATTTCACATAATTTAATTACCACCATTCATACGCTGGCTGAAAAATAGGGCCAGGAGCAGATGACTGAACAATGTAGAACACAGAAAATTCACATCATTTACAAACTGACAAACCACATTTTCCTTTCCATAATCCGAGCTAGTGGGCTAAGATTTATTCTTTCATTTTAAGTCAGTAGTAAATAACATTGTTTTGACCAGTTAAATGTGTGCACTTGGACAAATTCCTTAATGTTTCATCAAAGATAAATCATAGCCACAAAATAGAACACAATATGAGTGGTAAATTACCTTGATCGGTAGTAGTGTGAGGCAAGAGTAGGCCATTCTTATTTCCTGAAAATGATAAAAGTTTATTAGCTCGCAATCATCCAAGTCAGCCGCATGAAAAAATGAACATAACAGCTATTAGAAGTTTCTCACCAGTACATAGGCGTCCAATAATTCTAGTGCCACCAATTGAGGTTTTGACCACCGGAATAACATCTGCCAACTCAGCCTCAAAGGTACTGCCACCAAATAAAAAAATAATCAATATTTTGTATCTCCCATTCTTCTTCTTTTGCACCATTGGGTCACAACCTGATTTATAATAATAGTGATAATGATGAATAAAAAGATAACGAGGGCACAATAAAGCTAACACCTGTAAAAGCTCTCAGAACCCCCAATTGCGACCAAACAATATGCATTGGTTAACTTGGAAAAAACTCCCACTTCACAATTGTTCTCAAATTGCAATCCTATCCAAAAATAAAACCATATATTGAGTCCTTCAATTTTTAACATTTAATCAGCTAACCGAACATAAAGATAAACTTACTAGTTGCCATCGCGACTGATAGGGTCAAAGAAGGAAGAAAGGTAACGCACACAACGATTTACGGTTTCTGGGAATGAGTTTGTAGTGATGGAACTGGGCGGGGCGCAAGTGTTTGCAATGCTGAGGGTTGGGGCTAGGGCTAGGGCTAGGGCTGGACAAAAGTCCGAACCGAACCGGACCGAACCCGAACCGAACCGAGCGGTTCTTCATAAATTAAATACCCGAACGGGTACCCGAATTGAGAACCGAACGGTTTGGGTCGGGTAACGGGTCTAAACCAAGAACCGAAGAACCGAATAAGACCTGAAACTAAATAATTTTTTTTTTAATATTGGATTAATTAAATTTTTTAGATTTTTTAAAACAAATGAACACATTAATCTAGCCAAATTTATTTTTTATAATTTATTTATTTACTAGGCTATTGAAGCTCATTTGAAAAATTATTTACAAAACTCAATTTGCTATTTAGTTGAATGTTCAAGCCCATTTTAAAAAATTGAAATCCAATTTGCCATTTATAACTTTATATAAAATTAAAACAAATTCTCAAACCCTTACCCTGTGCACGATCTTTTGTCGAGTTCTTCAAGTTCTTCCAAACCCTTACTCTGTGCACGATCTTTTGTCGAGTTCTTCCAAATGAATTATTAATGTGGATCATCGATATTTTAATATTAGTATCTACTTTTTGGTATTTGTGTTAATTGAATTAATCTTATTGAACATCTTGTTATTTATGTGTTTTTAAATTATGCTACGTTAATTTGTAAAAGTTACGAATGAAAATGTCATTAGTTGTATTTATGTAGTATTTTTGTAAATGTTAAAAAAAATTTAATTATGGTATGGAACCGAATGGAACCGAACCGAACCGAACCGAAAGGAACCGAACCCGAACGATTCCATAATTATATTTGGATCCGACAGTTCCATTTATTAAATACCCGAAAATTTTGAAACCCGAAATACCCGAACCGAACCGACCCACGGCCAGCCCTAGTTGGGGCCTTGGGTGGTATGGAAGCTTGTTTGGTAGGGATTAAAATTGAAAAATTAATCGTTATTGTTGATTTTTATTAGACGAGTGAGACGAATAACGGTCATATTTTCAATTTTAATTGAATTTTAATGGTTACCAAACATGCTCTTATATTATTTGTACCGAGTTGGTTTACAAAAGTGTGTCGACAAAATGATGTGACAAGATCTAGATAATTGATTTTAAATAGTGTTTTTTTAATCATTGACCCAGACATTGCCAACACTTATTTTGTAAACCAATTTTGTATTGACTCGTCTTATAAAGGTAGCGTCGTCAAAGAATTTGATGGATTTGAAGATTATAAATTCTAAGTATATTCTTGAATAAGAGTTCTTCATAAAATAAAATTTTATTAAAAATGGTGAATTTTCAAAAAGTTTACATAAACTTCTAAATCTTTTAAAACTCTTCTATTATTAAAATTCTTATAAATTCATGAGGTAATTTTAATGGATTTAACTGAGATTCATTAAGATTTTAATTGGGACACTTGAATTTAGAACGACTTTTAAAATCCATCAAACTCTTAGTTAAGAATATTCATGTTTTCGGGTTTGTTTCCTTTAGATTTGGCTAACATTATTAAGGGCCTGTTTGGTTTGGATTTTCCAATATTACAGTAAATCAATTATCATTTTTCAGCCACACGTTCTTCAATAAAATAATATTTTACTTCCAATCTATTCTTCAATAAAATAATATTTTACATCACATCAGTACTTTTTTCTTCTTTTTTAACCACACATTTCCCATCATATCACTATTCAAAATCAATTCTTCCTCCAAAAAATCTAAACCAAACAAGCTCTAAGTACCTTTTTAAGGGAAAATGTAAATTTAAAATTTTTAAGCATAATAAATGAAAAGGTTGGGGATTCGTAGGAAAATTTATTATTACTTAAAAAAGGAAGACAAATTGGGCTCGCTCAAAATAGTAATGCTATTTAACCCATGTTTGTCGGATTAAAATCTAATTTTAATCTAAATCAAAGTCAAACAAACGATATTAACCACATTTTTTATGGATCCCACAATTTTTCGACCACATATTTTAAAATTTTTTATCACAATTTACTAAAAATCTAATTTTAATCTTCATCAAACACCATCTTAACATCAGTGTGATTAGTACTAGTCTAGGTGACATGTAAATATCATTGATTGATAAATTTACCTCTAAAGTAGGAAAATAAATACTTACTTTACATCTAAACTATTGCTCTAATACGATTGATGTTATTTCTCATCCCAAAAAGATAGAATGCGCCAATTTTGTAAATGTTTGCTTCCGCTACTTTCTTAAAAGTTGGGGACGAAATGCGCGAATATTCTCTTCTTTAAAACTCGAAAATATCAACTTCAAAAACCTAGTTTCACCTTCATTTTGCAGGAAACGAAACCGAAAAAAATGGAGTGTGCTCTAGGAGTAGCAACTCACTTTCCGTCATGCTCTAAGACACAATTCATCAATTTACCACAAGCCAGGATCTTAACCGTCAAGTGCCACTCTATTTCTCTCTCCAACAATTCCTCCACGGGTAATGTTTCTATAGTCCTGTTCGATTTGAAATTTTTTGTATTTATTATGCATACGTGCAATTCGTGTGTGCCGTGTTAATGTAGCAGCTACTTGGAATAAATTCTAAGAATAGAGTATCTGTCTTGGAATTTGATATTAATTATTTTATTTTAATTTGTATTGTTGATGGGCAATAGGTTTAGCAGAAAGGCCATGGAAGGTGGCAGATGCTAGGCTGGTGCTAGAGGATGGCTCGATTTGGAGGGCGAAGTCGTTTGGTGCTTCTGGAACCCAAGTTGGTGAAGTGGTTTTCAATACATCATTAACTGGGTAAATTTATTATTATTATTGAACTTTTCGAAATTTCTGTGAGTAGACTATCCAATGAGAGCTAGTTGCTGCTTTTGTTTGTTCATACCATTTTCTGCATAATATCGTTGATCATGGTTACTTAAGTTTTCTATTGAGAGGCAGTACTAATTTTAAGAAAATTAAGAATTTTCTATGAATTTATCTCCATTGTGAATCAATGTTGATTGCTAAAGAATTAATTTTTTTCCTCTGCTCGCGATTGGGGCACTGTTAGCAAGGGGAGGGAGGGGGGGAGCAAGTTTTTGGGGGCGAAACTTCCTATTCTGTTTTGGTTGTCTGGAGGATTAGCAGGTTGTCAAAGGATTCAATAAGGATTTAGTAAGCTACATGTATTTATAAGCAGTGTATTATTTTCCATTTATGGGGTCATCTAGGTAGGTAAAAAGAGGGTTAGAAATTATGGAGATCATTTCAGTTGCAAAGAATTCATTCATCATTTATGGTCCACTGATTGAAATTGGAAAGAAGGGTGGAATCAGGTTTGTGGTCTCTAGGTGATTGATAGAAGTCCCGAGCAACTTCTTGCATTTTTTTCTTCCATTTTTTGTGTAGTGGTCTGGGTATCTTGAGCGTGTAATTGTAATCTGAAAGTTATCACTTGGTGCAGAAGGGCTAAATAGGGCTATTGTGGATGTAGGTGTCTTAACTATACCGAACTGCGAAAAATTTGTGTCTTTGATTTTGATTCCTTGATCTTCATTTATTCTTCATCTTATTTAAGAAGCCAATTGTGTGTTTATGGAAGCCATTATATTTATTTTTCTATTGGCATCTGTTTACCATTGCAACGGAGTTGGATTTTACTGCAATCTGCAGAAGTCTATTTGGTTGGGAATAGTGAAGACGGTTCACCAATAGAAAATGATTTTTTTTTTCTTTTTATTTAAATGTATATCATCATGTGTGTACGGGCAGACATGAAGTTTTCCTTCAAGTGGGTTAAAATTTAAACTATCTTCAAAAGATTGTTTGGAGGCACAAATTAAAATTGGCTTAGGTGCAGTAAACTATTCCGCGTTGTGCCCACTCAGAGGATGAAAGACCTGGGAAAAGGATTACTTCAACTTACGATGCCTCCAACTTTTAGATACAGCTATTCAACTCATTTATAATCTGCTTCAAGAAGAGTGAGTTGCAGAAAACAACTTTCACCAAACAGCTTCAGATGTACCCACTGTTTCTGTATTTTCTGTTTGTTTAAGTTTTTCAAATTGCTTAGGAACATGCCAATGGGTTGAGGACTTCTATAAAGTCTTAGTATTTGATTACTCTTACTATTAGTCTGACAAATTAAGAAACAGAAAAGGAAATGTAACACTAGCTAACAAACATTCATGTTAGAACATCATTTCCTGGCAACAAAGTACTTCTGAAATCCAAACAAGTGAGATATATGTCTATACCAAGGTCACCATCTTAAATAACAAATTTAGGGTAGAAACAGAAAATTCATATCAATGGCTGCCACTCTAGTGAGTAGAACAGGTGTTGGTTCTGGGTGCCTTTTTTCTTTCATCTTATAACTTGTTTCCAAGACATGGGTGAAGGAGTTTGGGGGAACAGATTTTAAGGTTGACATATATTTTGTGGTTCTAAATAAAAATTTCTTGATATCTTGATGTTGCAGGTACCAAGAGATCCTTACTGACCCTAGTTACGCAGGCCAATTTGTCTTGATGACAAATCCACATATTGGCAACACTGGTGTCAATTTTGGTGAGTGCAATGCTTGTTGATATCTCGAGAAACTATGTTTTGAGATAATATTTACTATTTGGAATTGGCATGCCTTTGTTGGCAGATGATGAAGAATCAAGACAGTGTTTTTTAGCAGGCCTAGTAGTCAGAAGTTTAAGTATCAGGTTGCTGTCTTATATAACCATGATTTCTAACCAATCATGTTTCTATTTTTCCTACTAACCTTACATCTTTTATCCTTTGCGTATTTACTGCTTAACATTCTTCAGTACCTCAAACTGGAGATGCACACAGACGCTTGGGGATTATTTGGCAGAAAGGAACATTATGGGAATATGTAGGTCATTTTTTGTGTTTGCTAATTATGTTCCTTGAGCTACACTCATCCTTTCTCCGATTTTCATTTTGTTCTGTTGTGTAACAGATGATGTTGACACCCGTGCTATTACCCGTAGATTGAGGCATGATGGTAGCCTTATTGGTGTACTGAGCACTGATGAATCTAAAACGGATGAAGAACTCATAAAAACCTCTCGGACTTGGAATATTGTTGGTAATTTTCAATCTACTCTCCACATTGGTTTATATGGTAATTTAGTGGTTTGTGATTACTATAGATTGTGTTTGGGTTTATGACTTCAGTTTTGCAGGCGTGGATTTAATAAGTGGGGTCTCGTGTGAGGCTCCTTATGAATGGGTTGATATAACAAATTCAGGGTGGGATTTTAACTTCAATGGAAGAAATGAAGAGACTTTTCATGTATGTATCTCGCATGTTGACTTTGTATAATATAAAATGCATTTTTATTATTTGTGGATTGACTTCTTGTTTTTTCTTGAATGAAGGTTGTTGCATATGATTTTGGTATCAAGCAAAATATATTGAGGCGCTTAGCATCCTACGGCTGTAAAATCACTGTTGTTCCTTCTACATGGCCCGCCTCTGAAACTCTAAAGATGAAACCGGATGGAGTTCTATTCAGCAATGGTCCTGGAGACCCATCTGCAGTTCCTTATGCTGTCAAAACTGTCAAGGAAATAATTGGAAAAGTTCCTGTTTTTGGTATTTGCATGGGACATCAGCTGCTTGGTCAAGCATTGGGGGGTAAGACCTTCAAGATGAAGTTTGGTCACCATGGAGGAAATCATCCAGTCAGAAATCTTCGAAATGGCCGTGTTGAGATCAGTGCCCAGGTCTGTTCATTTATAAGACGATTATAGTCAGAATTTAATATGGTATTCCATACGCAGAGTAATATTGAATCCTTCCTAGTTCATCGTGTTTTCTTTTATCCGCTGTCTTTGTAAGTTCCATTCTATTTTTCAAATTCTGATATATAACCTGAAAGGTAAGAACTTAAATCTGGTTTTAGTTGAGCTTAAATTTATTGAAAAATTGGTGAGGCGAATCGAGTTGTATAAATACTGTAGATTTGTAATCTTGGATGTGTTGTTTCACACTAATGTTTTCCCCCTTCTTTATGGACTGAACTACACATTTCATGAAGAATTTTGTTCTCCGTAGGAACTCACTCAAACCAATCTTATGCAGAATCACAACTATGCTGTTGACCCTGAATCGCTTCCAGAAGGTGCAGAAGTCACTCATGTTAATCTCAATGATGGAAGCTGTGCTGGGCTTGCCTTCTCTCAGTTAAAGCTCATGTCACTTCAGTACCATCCTGAAGCATCCCCGGGACCTCATGATTCAGATACTGGTATTTCTCATAGTCATATCCTTTGAAATACATTTTTAATTTATTAAACTCTAGATATATAGTGCTGCTAATAATCGTTTCCCGAGCGATTATTTGAGACTTTATTGCTAACAAAATTATTCTGGGCAGTATTTGGGGAATTCATGCAACTCATGAAGCAAGAACAAAAGAAACCGTGAATGAAATTCTCCGCATCCTTCATAAGGGTGGCAATGATGAGTGATGACTCATTGGTTGGGGCGATGATCAAGAAAAAGTTGAAAACTCAATGCTGACATCCAGTGACTATTTTCTTTCTTCAATAATCTGATGCAACCCAATACAAGTAATAATTATTTCCACACGTGAGAAAGACTGATATTGTCACTTATGTAACGAAGCTATGGAAGAGCAACTTTGCACGCTATTAAGCCACGTAGAAGAACATGAATAATAGACACGTCTTGTCAAATTTTTTGTTAATTGGTACCTTAGGATAGATGATTCAGTTTTTATTTAATTATGCTAGCTTTGTTTTGTAAGTTTTTGTTGTGTTTTGATATTCCCCTATGGAGATTAAAATAAAATTTTAGGAGATTTTGATAGAAGTTAATGAAATGAGCCCCCGTTTGTTTCTCATTTTTCATCCATAAAAATAAAAAATATAATCGTTATCCATCACATCAAACCATCAATTTTGAATTTTTATCTCTTGTGTGAGGTTCAATAACGGTTATATTTATCATTCTCATTCTACAATAATGAGAATCAAATGGACCCGAGTAACGAAAAGTTGTGGGATTCATGAAATATATGGTTAAAATTAATTGTTGATTTTGATTTACCCCTTGTTTGAGCTCCATTATTTGGAAAATGTTGATTTTGGAATAGTGTTTTTTAGAGAATGTGTGGTTAAAAAAGTAAAGAAAATTTTTGGATTTACGTATAATATTATTTTATTTAGTGAATGTGTGATTGATGCGAGGAGAGAAAAAATGAAATAAATTTTAATGGGGTCAAACCAGGGGCTTAGATTAAAATGATTTTAATCTATACCAAACATTATGGTTTTGTTTTGCAATTTTATTAAATTTAATATTTAGGGTTGTAGGGTTTTCTTTCATTAAAAATCAAGGTCACGGTAACTGTTACTAATGTTGGACAAAAATCAATTCGAATCAATCAAATCGATCAACTTAATCCAAATCAATCGGTTTGGATTGGTTTTTTAATTCAACTGGGTTGGTGTTACTAATGTTGGACAAAAATCAATTCGAATCAATCAAATCGATCAACTTAAACTAAATCAATCGGTTTGGGTTGGTTTTTTAATTCAACTGGGTTGGGTTTGGATTAGAAAATCAAAATTTAGGTCGAGTTGGGTTGGGTTCCGGGTTATCTATCAAAACCAATCTAACCCAACCCAATAAATTAAAAAATAGGGAAAAAATTAAAAATAAGATGTTTCAAGTTTGCAATTCAAAAATCAGGTTTATAGTTTAAAAATTCAAAAATCAGGTTTTTTTTATTTATTAAATAAAGATAATAAAGTCACATTTTTGTGATTAATGGTCACATATTCATAATTAGAAGTCACGAATTTATTTACTGGTCACATATTGTGAAATTTTTTGGTCGCAAATTATTTCGAGGTCACAGATCAAAAAATTTATACGTCACATATTATTTCGAGGTTACAGATTTTTAAATTAATTGGTCACAGATTATTTTTGAGTCACATTTGTTGGTCACAGATTAATTTTCAGTCACATATTGTCAAAATTTGTAGGTTACAGTTAAATATTTGGTCACATATAACCAAACACTTGGTCCCACACCACCGCCACCAGATCGCACCAAAACACCACCACCGTCGTCACC
>CAIGRF010352883.1:0-13264 GCA_903798235.1 Fraxinus ornus | reverse complement strand
AAAAAAAAAAAAAATTGATGATACACGAGCCGAGCCGAGCCGGCTCGGCTCATGGCTCGTGACTCGCGAGCTCATGGGCCGAGCCGAGCTCGCCCACGAGCAAACGAGCCACGATCCGGCTCGGCTCGTGGGCTCGTGGCTCGTTTCTCCACGAGCCGAGCCAAGCTCGTGGCTTTAAGGGCCGAGCCGGCTCGGCTCGGCCCATTGACACCAGTAGTTGCATCACCAACTCAACTACTCTTTCTTTCTAAATTCCATTAAACATTTTTTTTCCAATCCTTCCTCTCAGGTGAGATTCGAATTGGTTTGACTTGGTAAGTCTTCGCTATTATAACTTTAGCTAAATGCCCGTTTGGTAGAGATTAAAATTCAATTAAAATTGAAAATATTATCATTATTGGATCTCACTCGTCTAATAAAAGTCAACAATAACAGCTATTTTTTCAATTTCAATCCGATTTTAATCTCTACCGAACAGGCAAGTCTTGATCTCTAGATATGATTTTTTTCTCCTTTTTGTTAAAATACTTATTTATCTTTTCAATTATATTTTCGCATGTCCTCCCAATTCTCGCAATATTCATTTTTTAGTTAACACTCTGTTTGATCCACATTCTGACAAAAATTTATTTTTTCAAAATTTATTTTCAATCGCACATTTTTCAATAAAATAATATTATACGCAAATCTTAAATTTTTCATTATTTTTTAACCACATATTTTTTATCAAATCACAATTTAAAATGTATCCTCTCCAAATAATGTGCATAACATGGTCTAAGACCTAAATTGCATCAAGTGTGGGGAGGGAGGGAGAGAGAGAGTGAGTGTTGGATTGAATCTGAATAGGTAGGTTAGTTCAGCTCGATCCATCCATTTTGACACTCCTATGGAACCCATAAATATTAGGGTCCGTTTGATTGCGAATGTGAAAAATTGGTGAAAAGAAAATATTTTATAGGGAATTGATTTGCCTAAAAATTGTTTTACTGAAAATTGTAATTAATTGTGTTTGATTGGTATAATTTTCCATGGAAAATGTTAAAAGTTTTGTGTCCATTTGGTTTCTTTTTTTATGAAAATTATCCATTAAAGTGATAATTTTTTCTACCATTGGGTCTAGAATTTGTTCCAATTGCCAAAAAAAAAATTTGAAAAAAAATTATTATACCGAATATCATTCGTTTGACTTTGTTTTGCATGAAAATTGTCAATAAAAATGATAAATTTTTATTATTGTGTCTAGAATTTTTTTCAATTGGAAAAAAATTTTCCAACCAAAACATCAAGAATTTATTTTCCTCAAAAAGGTAGAAAAAAACTTCGGGGAAAATTTTACCTATCAAACACTACAAAAATGTTGTGTATCAGTTTGAGCCTCAATAAATTAGTTAACCATTGAAATTGAGATCTCATGATGAAGATCATAAACCTTCTTTTCTGGTTTTCATACTCTTTCGACTCTATTTACTTATTTGTGTCAATCGTTAATTGACCTTTTAATTTATTTTAGGTAATTATCACAAAACATACCAATCGTTTGCATTCATTGCGCAATTTATTCCTATCGTTTCAAATTTTGCATTTACTACATCATTTTAACATTCTTTATGGAGTTAATCATTTTGGTGTTATTTCATCATTTCCCTCTGTCAAATATTGGTACTTTGTGTAAAATGTCCATATTGTTTGCCTTTATTGTTCAAAATATTCCCATCATTTATCTTCATTGCACAAACGGTCATTATCGTCTCTTCTTTATTAAGACATTGTAAAATTATTAATTTGTCATCCTCTTTAAATAAACAAATAAAAAAGAAAGAATATAAAAAAAAAAAATTATAGCTAAAGTTCTAGAATTTTTAAAAAATACAAACTAGTCTCACATAAGACATTTTAAAACATATTAACAAATAGAAAAATATTTCATCCTCCCAATTAGGGGTGTAAGCGGTCCGATTTTACCGGTTTTTGACAAATTTTCAAACCAAACCGTTTAAACCGGTTTGAGAAAAACCCAAACCTAAACCAAACCATTTGGAACGGTTTGAAAAAACCTAAAACCTAAACCTAACGGTTTGGTCCGGTTTTAAACCGCCAATTTCGCCGTATATTTTTTTGTCTGTCTACTTTTATAACATTAATTCATTGACTTTAATATATATTTATATCTTACTAGCAATAAATCTAAAACAAACTAAATATGTTTACTACGTCCCTATTTGAGCCAACTTTTTTGAAAATGCGAATGAAAAATATAGCTGTTATTAGGGCCCACACAAGAGATAGAAAATTTAAATTTAAATGTTGATGTGATGGATAACGGTCATATTTTTCATNCAACTAAATCAAAGTGAAATCACAATAAACTAAAATATAATTTTTTGTTTGCCATTTTAGGCTAAGACTTTACGATAACGTTACAATACAAGTCTACTAAACTAAATATAAAACCCAAAAAATATAATGAAATTCAACAAGACCTCGTGATCATCATATCTGAAAAATAAAACTACTGATTAGACAGAGAGAATAACCAACTATAATAATAAATCAATTGTTTATAATGTCTAAATATAACAATTACACAAGCCTACCGTTATATATTGTTACGAATTCAGTTTCTCACATATACTCAAGCATCAATTGTTGTTACACATGATTCTTAGTCTCTATTGTCAGACAAATGAATTCGTTACATCATCACAGTATTGGATATTAGATAGATAAGAGAATCTTAAAAAATATGGTAATAGAAAATATAAATCATTGCTAAAACTTTCATTGAATCATCAAATGCTTCCACTTCATCTAAATATTGGCGCAGCACTATAAGTTCATTCTTAATTTGCAACTAATTCTTTCCGCATATACAAGCCCGAACCGTCCTTGCACCTAATAAACTCTTAAAGGAATCAAGTACTCAATCTCCAGTTGAGAATGCAGACTCAGAAACAACTGTAAAAATTTGAATTCTGAAGAGGAAAATGATTTTTGATAGATTATGTTAGTATTGAGATTATTAGATATAAATTAGGATTATTTGGTAATAATAATATATATGTAATAGAAAATTATAAATTGACAAAAATACACACAAATGACAAAACTATTGAATTTTACATATTTGGATGAATTTTCAAAAAATATCATTATTTTTATTTTTTTATTTTTATATATTTTTTCGCCGGTCCGGTTTGGTTTTAAACCGCAATTAAAATTCTCAAATCTAAACCAAACCGTTTTTGACCGATTTGGTTTGGTTCAAAATCATTTCGTTAACGGGTCCACGTGGCACCAAATCGACGATTTCTAAAATGCGATTTCGGTTTGATTTTCCGGTTTGACGGTTTTTACTTACAGCTCTACTCCCAATTGATTTCACCTGCCCCTACCTCTACCCCCATCCTCTACTCTCCACCATCACCACTACCACCAAAATAATGAAAAAAGAGAATTAAAGTATAAAAAAAATTAAGAGACTAATTAAAAATATAAAACACAAAAAAAAAAAAAAAAATCACAAAATGGTTCTTCTTCTATATCCAAGTCTGCACCTTGCCACCAACTACTACTACCACCACCATCACCACCCATTCTTCCTATCCCATTGCGGTACCATCAAGGGGCTTAACTATTTTTCTGTAACCAAACTCGTGGTCCACTATTTTTGTTTTCAATGAAGTTAACTTTTAAATTTTGCTCTGAATGTGTTCAAATTTCTTCCGTCTCACAAAATGATGTCTAAATATGATATTTCTTCTTCCAGTAGAGTAGAGGGTTCATCATTCATGCAAGATCTTAATCCAAATTCCAATACTAATTGTTCTAATTTAAATCCAGCTAAAAGAGAAGGTTTTTTTTTTTTTTTTTGTGTGGGGAGATGGATTTTTTATTAATATGTTTTAAATTATTAAATAGAGCTCGTTTTCACTATTTGAGAATTTTAGGACTTTGATTGCGATTATTTCTTTCTTTGAAGAGGGGGGTAAATTAGTTATTCTATAATGGTTTATTAGAAAAAGTAGACGATAATGATATTTTGTGCCATGAAGACAAATAATAGGCACATTTTGCACAATGAAAGCAAATGACAAGGACATTTTGCATAAATAACCCATATTTAAAACCAGCTCCGCAAAAAAAAAAAAATGTTGAAATAAGGGTGTAAATGTTAAATTTAAAATGATAGAGATGATTTGTACAATGAATTCAAATAATAGTGACGTTTTGTACAAATTATATATTTGTTATCTTGCCGTGGTAGCTATTTATTTTTATTTTTATTTTTTGTTGATGTAGGAATCCGCAGCCGTTACTCGTGAGTGGGCACTGGATAAATCTCGCTCCATGTGTAATAGCCCGCAAACCACAGATAAACCGCATTCGACAAGGGGTTGGTAGCTATTTAATTTGATTCTGCCTTGGAAGGGAGAAGAACATAAATACAGCATCCTTTTTTCTCACCTTGAATCAAAAGCAAAGTCGTACATTTCCATCTCCAATCTTAAAGCAAACTTGCAATATTACTTTTTGAATACTCCGCAAATACTAATCTACTTTCGGTGAGGAAAAGAAAGCTTTGTAGACCCCACGCCGTCAAATCCAACTAGGTCATGAAAGTAACATGATTGTAATTTTCTATTTTTTTAATAATTATTTTCAAGAATTTGTTTTAAATCAGGTTAATTTCACAAACGATCACTGAACTTACATCAAAATTACAAAACGATCACTGAAGTTCAAAACTTGCAGAAACAATCACTGAACTTACCTAAACTTTCACTAACGGTCACTGAAGGACCAAAACACATGAATTGAATCCTTGAGGACCTCAAGTATAAATTTCATCTAATTTCAATTTCTCAAAATCTACCCCCGATTCCAAATATTAACCACTTTCCGGCACCGCCACTTTGGAGCCACAAACCACGACTTTCCAGCAGCCAAAAACCACCNTTTTTTTTTTTTTTTTGTGTGGGGAGATGGATTTTTTATTAATATGTTTTAAATTATTAAATAGAGCTCGTTTTCACTATTTGAGAATTTTAGGACTTTGATTGCGATTATTTCTTTCTTTGAAGAGGGGGGTAAATTAGTTATTCTATAATGGTTTATTAGAAAAAGTAGACGATAATGATATTTTGTGCCATGAAGACAAATAATAGGCACATTTTGCACAATGAAAGCAAATGACAAGGACATTTTGCATAAATAACCCATATTTAAAACCAGCTCCGCAAAAAAAAAAAAATGTTGAAATAAGGGTGTAAATGTTAAATTTAAAATGATAGAGATGATTTGTACAATGAATTCAAATAATAGTGACGTTTTGTACAAATTATATATTTGTTATCTTGCCGTGGTAGCTATTTATTTTTATTTTTATTTTTTGTTGATGTAGGAATCCGCAGCCGTTACTCGTGAGTGGGCACTGGATAAATCTCGCTCCATGTGTAATAGCCCGCAAACCACAGATAAACCGCATTCGACAAGGGGTTGGTAGCTATTTAATTTGATTCTGCCTTGGAAGGGAGAAGAACATAAATACAGCATCCTTTTTTCTCACCTTGAATCAAAAGCAAAGTCGTACATTTCCATCTCCAATCTTAAAGCAAACTTGCAATATTACTTTTTGAATACTCCGCAAATACTAATCTACTTTCGGTGAGGAAAAGAAAGCTTTGTAGACCCCACGCCGTCAAATCCAACTAGGTCATGAAAGTAACATGATTGTAATTTTCTATTTTTTTAATAATTATTTTCAAGAATTTGTTTTAAATCAGGTTAATTTCACAAACGATCACTGAACTTACATCAAAATTACAAAACGATCACTGAAGTTCAAAACTTGCAGAAACGGTCACTGAACTTACCTAAACTTTCACTAACGGTCACTGAAGGACCAAAACACATGAATTGAATCCTTGAGGACCTCAAGTATAAATTTCATCTAATTTCAATTTCTCAAAATCTACCCCCGATTCCAAATATTAACCACTTTCCGGCACCGCCACTTTGGAGCCACAAACCACGACTTTCCAGCAGCCAAAAACCACCGGATCCAACCACCATGACCTCGCCTCATTCCCCTCTACAATCTCCAACCAGCCACCAGCCACAAAGTAAAGAAAGCGGCAGAAAATCCAGCCCAAAACAACAAATTTCGCACACCCCTTTTCTACCGAAAAATCCACCTCCAGCGACGCCCACGTTCGCGCACCACCAATAGTCGATAGCCCTCATCCAGGCGGTCAATATTATGTCCTAACATCAACCAATAATGCACCAATTTGTCTTGATTTGAATCAATTAAAATCGGGCAGTTTTCGATTTGTGCTTGCGATTTTGTTATGGCAGCAGTGGAGGTTGGGGTGGGTTTGGATGGTTTTTTGTGTGGTGGTGGTGGTGGTGTTTGTGTGGAGGTGGCGATGGTGCGGTGGAGGTGGCAGCGGCGGAATCGATCGGAATTGGAGGTAAAACCGTGCATAGGGATGATTTTTTGAACCGGAATTTCATTTGATTTATTATCAGTTGGGGCTGCTTGTTGGTATAGGATTGTGGAAGAGGTTAGGAGGTGGTGGTGGTGGTATAAAAATCCGATGGTTTAGTCGGCGGTATGGTGGTCGGATTTGACAATTACCGGCGCCGGCTCCATATGGTGTAAGTCGGAGGAAAAAGTAGTAATTCTTCAAATTTGGGGCAAAATTTGAGCAAATGAAATTAGATGAAATTTACACTTGAAGTCCTCAAGGATTCAATTCATGTGTTTTGGTCCTTCAGTGACCGTTAGTGAAAGTTTAGGTAAGTTTAGTGACCGTTTCTGCAAGTTTTGAACTTCAGTGATCGTTTTGTGATTTTGATGTAAGTTCAATGACCGTTTGTGAAATTAACCCGTTTTAAATCTGGTAAGTTTCACTTTCATTGTGCACTTCAAGCGACCGCGTTGAAAGAAAATTTAACAAAAAAGACGTTTACTTGATTCGCTCTAAATTTCTCCATCGAATCCTCCAATTTGCTTTCTTTTCTTCCGTTATACATGTCTTCTTCCTTAATCAAATGAAAAACATCAAAAATATTTTTGTGGGTAAAATTCCAATGATAAATTACTTAAATTGTAAAAAAGTTTCACGGCTAAGAATTTAGTTAATTTATATCTATCGTTGCGTCTAACAATGAACAAAACTAGTAGTAAATGATTCGATCGACCTTGAATTATAGAGAAATTCAACTTTTCGTTGTACAATATTATGAACCTAAGACCAGACAAGTAAGATTCTCAATATCCCAAAATCCAAAACGAATATTTACCATACACAGTCTATAGTCACATCTTGTGTGTGTAAGGGTAGCTCGTGAATGAACATTACTGCACCAAAGTTGGTACAAAAGAGGAGTGATAAAACCTTATCATTTTACTTTATTGTTTTTTTTTTTAATTAATTTTTAGATATATTTAGCTCGTTGAACTTAATTGAGTAAGGAAGAGATTTTACAATCTTTTATTATTATTATTATTATTATAATCAAGACTACAATTGTTTGAACCAACACAATTAGATTGGCACGACACTTTCCACTTTTATTTAAATTACTTTGCTTAGGGGTTTAATAACACTACCAAACCTATAATCATCCTAAAATTTGCACACTTATAGGACCTGTTTAAATGCAACGAATTTTATGGAAAATGTCACATTCGAGAAAAAACGAATTTCACTTTGACCATTTGATTACAACGTGAAAATGGAAATCGAATTCCAATATACAACCACTTTAAACTGTATTTTTTTTGTTTTCATGAAAAAAGAATTCATATGAGTTTGGTGGGTTTTTATTTTTCAACTAACATAAAATTTGAATTTATTTCCACCTTGTCCTATCAAACAGACCCTTAGCGTTGATATACAATTGTTTAAGATTTTGACTTTGTATTGTGCCATCAAAATACAACTTGTATTTTTCTATCACACATAAAATATAATTTTTAATTTCCTACTTATAAAAGGGGTGGAAACGACATCCAGTGAGTCCCTATGCCCACTCGTGCTAGCTCCATCGGGATTTTTTTTTTCCAAACTGGGCGGCTTGACATTCCGTGCTAACCTAGAATCCTGGATTAGCCATTGACTAATAATGTGATGGTTTAGAAATTAACACTTAATGGAAACTTAAATGTTGTCCTCATAAATAAAATCTTCCACTTATTATTTATTAAATCCTGATTTTTGAGATCATTATGAGCCATCGTTAAAGTAAAACTTGAGTATACCTTTTTAATCTCATTATGTATGTACTAAGGGAATTTCTTCAAGTACATAACTTGATGAGTTTACTTGAAATCTAAAGTATTTGAGAGAATTATTATGTGATTCTAACAATTTTTCCATAAGAGTAAAACTTCTTTACAACCCTCAACTTTTCTCCAGTTGCGAATTTTTCAATGTAAAATGTGTGTGCGCGCACGTGTTTTTTATTTTGCTTTTTTCCGAATTCTTAATATTTCTCAAAACTATGGACAAATCAAGAAATTGATCTCAATTCCCAATTATAAATTCTTTTGCCAGATTTAAGAGGAAAGAAAGCGAGTTCGGATACAAACCCCATTTTCACCTAACCAACACCATTCAAATATCCAACCTTGATCTAACTAACCCCTTCAGCAGACTCTGCAAATGCATTTAAACCGCATACTAGATGAAATGAATACGGCTAACGCGGAGAGGACAAAACTGGCCTTGGATTGAGAACAAAACTTGGACAAAGATTCCACACAAATTGAAACAGAGGGACACATAGATCGTGTCAAGTAAATATTTGTATCTGCGAACTATAAAATTTCAAGGCCGTATTTTGATGTAGGCGATGCAAACTCTAATAAAACAAATATTAACAATAATGTTCCCTTGAATGACTTCAAAAATATGAAATACACGGAAACCAAAGGAAAAGGTTTAGAAGGAAACATTACAATCACTCGCAAGCTACAAATATATGAAGTATTAATGCGACACATCTAAAGCACAACGCACCAAGAAAGAAACGGTCGTTGCATTCTTGTCAATTATAAATTAACAAGAACATGAGCCAATGAGTTGAAACACGAACATATATCTAAATCAAATTATACAATCTTTCCACAACCCAAATTCAAAACTTCTTGATGGCAACTCAGACCAAATTCGCTTGAAACATAACATGATAAGCCAACTGAATAGGTAAAAAGGTAAACTTTCCCTGGAGGCAGATAGTAGCACCTTAGAAGCACTTTCTGTGGACAATTGATGGACCAGACTCATCATATTCACCCTTTGAAATCCACATCTGTAGCATCACAAAGAAAGCATGTCAATTATGACTATTATTTCTTGAGAGTTTTTAAATATTCATGAAAACAACAATTGATTTTAACTGGATCGACAATAAATTCAATGAAAACAATATTTTACCTGTTGGAAAGTGCTGAGAGATGCGAGAATTGATCCTCCAATCCAGACACTGTATTTTCTCTCTGGTGGGGCAACGACCTTGATCTTCATGCTGCTGGGAGCCAAGGCAGTGATTTCCTTGCTCATACGGTCAGCAATACCAGGAAACATAGTTGAACCACCACTTAGTACAATATTACCATAGAGATCCTTTCTGATATCAACATCACACTTCATTATTGAGTTGTAGGTAGTCTCATGGATTCCTGCAGATTCCATACCAATCAAGGAAGGCTGGAAGAGGACTTCTGGGCAACGGAATCTCTCAGCCCCAATAGTAATAACCTGTCCATCAGGCAATTCATAGTTCTTCTCAACAGATGAGCTGCTCTTGGCAGTCTCAATATCCTGCTCATAGTCAAGAGCGACATAAGCAAGCTTCTCCTTCACGTCGCGGACAATTTCCCGTTCGGCCGAGGTGGTGAACATGTAACCTCTTTCAGTGAGGATCTTCATGAGATAGTCTGTAAGATCCCGTCCAGCAAGGTCCAGACGAAGGATGGCATGGGGAAGAGCATACCCCTCATAAATGGGCACAGTGTGGCTCACACCATCACCCGAATCCAGCACAATACCTGTCCAACAATACAAATTGATAAGCGTCATATAAAACTATATAAACATATTTGAGGAACAAAATTCAGATTGTAAGAATAGATATGCACCAGTTGTACGGCCACTAGCGTAGAGAGAAAGAACAGCCTGAATAGCAACATACATTGCAGGAACATTGAAAGTCTCAAACATGATTTGGGTCATCTTCTCTCTGTTGGCCTTGGGGTTGAGTG
The DNA here is from genome assembly GCA_903798235.1 of Fraxinus ornus. Lineage (NCBI taxonomy): Eukaryota > Viridiplantae > Streptophyta > Magnoliopsida > Lamiales > Oleaceae > Fraxinus > Fraxinus ornus. The sequence goes on along the minus strand of CAIGRF010352883.1, from coordinate 2,988 downwards.
GTGCCTCAGTAAGAAGCACAGGGTGCTCCTCAGGAGCAACACGCAGCTCGTTGTAGAAAGTGTGATGCCAAATTTTCTCCATGTCATCCCAGTTGCTGACTATACCGTGCTCAATAGGATATTTCAAGGTCAGGATACCTCTCTTAGACTGAGCTTCATCACCCACATAAGCATCTTTCTGTCCCATCCCAACCATCACACCAGTGTGCCGGGGCCTACCCACAATACTAGGGAAAACTGCCCTAGGAGCATCATCACCAGCAAATCCTGCCTATATATAAAAAAGTACAACTTTATAACCAATAATAATATAGAGAGAAAAAGGCTTACAAAGAATATGACTTCAACTAACCTTCACCATTCCAGTTCCATTGTCGCAGACGAGTGGCTGAATGTCCTCTGCATCGGCCATTTTCTATAAACTGGAAAAACCAACATCACATCAGTACATAGTAAGACCTTAATTAAAGAAAAATCGCACAAATCCGTATCTAATCTAATAAGAAACAAATGACATATTGCCATACACCACTTATTCAGCTTCAGTGGAAAGAAGTTCCCACTTCCCAGGAAAAAAAAAAACAGATCACACTAGCTTGAGAAACGTGATTGAATTGCATAATATCCTTACAAAGCTGCAGTCGCGGCACAAACATGGGTACATGATTCAACAGACACATCTGAGCAATTTCAGTGTAGTTTAATCACTAAATAATTACCGAAGCATGCCATATTATATAAATGTTCATTTCAAATTTAAAACCTTTGCCACTTTCCAAAGTCAATCACAATTCCCTAGGAACAAGATTCTACATTTCAATCTTTTCTTAAACTGTAAACGACAAAAATTGATTGACAGCCGCAAACTATTAATTTAAGATGATGTCGTTAAAAAACATCAAGCATTTAAATTCAGACCAAACTAATTTCCACAACGAATCGGTGCAATCAACACGTGCTCATAGTAACGGATTAATTGTCACCGCTGTGATCTTAGATATGCAAAAACACATACAGACAAGCTATATTCCAACAAAATAGGCAAGTGACAATAAGAAATAGCAGATCTGTAAACACGCAGCATAGATCGAGCAAAATACTATGCTACAAAGAACAGATCGGACTCAAAAGAATCAATTACATCAGGAGTTACCAAATCCAAACCTTCAATAAATCTATAACCGAAAAAACGTTAAAAAGTGGATCTATAACGCTGCGAATTTCCGATCTCACTCTGGAATAAATCAAAACAACAAGAAATTCTTTCTACAGAAAAAAATTAATAAAAATTAAAACAGAAAAGCTTATTAATTAATTACGACCACAGCAATAATTTACCTTGAGCTGGAGATAAAGCTTATCAAGATAGCAAAATTTCGCGACGAAATGCAAATCCAACCTCCGAAGGATTGGCTTACCTTCTTTGATTTTTTGCTCTCTCTATTTTCTATGAAAGGCCGCCTCGTTTGAAACGCTAAAGGTGGAAATGGAGAAATCAAATGACGCATTGATGAGAGATTTGTCCATTTATAGACACTCTTGAGTGATGAGGTTTGAATTTTATTTATTTATTTTTTATTTATGAGTGAACAGAAATTACCGGTGTTAGATTTTGAATTTAAAAATAGGGCGTTGCCTGTGTGTGTGATTATTGTAGTCGTCCTATTTGAATGAGGCCAGCAAGAAATCTAGCTGTTATCCCATTATGAAATGACATTTATGACCCTTCGTATAATTTTTTATACAAATATATTCCTTTTTCAGCTAAACATTGAAAATTCTTATTTCTTACAAAGCTATAATCTTTTATTCCACCAATTTATTACCTAGATAGTTTTCCAATAATATTTTAATTATTTTCCAAATTTGTATTTTCATTAATATAATACTATGACCCTATTTGGTACCGATTAAAATCCATTTAAAATTGAAAATATAGTCTTTATTGGATCACATTTGTCTAATAAAAGTCAACAATAACGGTTAATTTTTCAATTTTAATCCGATTTTAATCTCTACCAAACGGGCTCTATATAACATCTAGTATACCCGAAGCAATACGAAAGAAACGTATCAAGATCTGAAGTTGATACAATTTCCATCATCTACAATACCAAGTCCAATTTAATCAATATAAAAAAGGTAACATGACACCTTTAATTTTAGGATCATGATACATGTACTTTCTAGTGTACAAACTTCATTACTACATGGCCAAGTGTTGGACCCCTCCAATAGGGCCATGTAGTAAACCATTTAGTACACTAGGGAGTACATATAGTTTAATCCTTAATTTTATTACACAAGTTGATTATGCTAATTCCCACCAGTCGCCCCTCCAATAGGGGGCCAACACTTGGCCATGTAGTAAACCATTTAGTACACTAGGGAGTACATATATTTTAATCCTTAATTTTATTACACAAGTTGATTATGATAATTCCCTTAATTGAAAGCATTTGAGCTGAATATATGCAAATTTTACCAAAAATGTAATAAAGTAGTAATATTTTCTATCATTTTCAGTATGATAATCATTCTGCAAAGATAAGTATTTAAAACGTCCTCGTAAGAACATGTTTGGTACATAGTATTGAACACGATACAACTTGAACGAAAATTTACTTACATTTTCAGTACGATACTATTATGTAATATTGTCCAATCCAATTTATTAAAAAATGAATGAGTGACACTGACAATATCTATTGTTATTGTATTGATTTAATATGGTGAAATGTCTAATGTCTCAATTGAGATTCCCTGAAATGTACAAATGCTGGAAAAGTTAAAGAGTGGTGTGTAAACATTGCAAAAGGACGAGGACCCCAAAGCAGAATCACGTTTTATATTAAAATATACAATCAACTGCCCCATTGATAATCAATTTTCCACATAAGACGAATAATGTACAAAATTATTCCCGTAAAATGTGCCGGAGTGAAATCGAGCCTATACAGCACTACAAAAAGTAGCTAGGCTTCGAAA